>JACMIJ010000851.1:0-15164 GCA_014805365.1 Koerneria luziae
AGCCGGTTTTCTTCGCAGAACTCCACTAGGGTCTCTCCCCGCTCGTTGCGCGCTCCATGCCCATATCTGCCAACGAAGCCCTCGTCTGCAACCCGACAGCCCACTTTCGCATTGAAGTCGCCCAGGACAATTACCTTACGAGGGCCGGCAGTATTACAGTATTAGGTTCCCGAAAATGCAAAATACATTGTTCCGATAGCAACAAAGAAATACATGTTTTCGCTCATAGTCAACAACTGTTTTTGAATACGCAAGTGAACGATGTGAGAACAATGATAATTGATAATTGTAAATAAGGCAGTAGATAATGATTGCCGTAGTAGATAATTGATAGTTGATTATTTTGTTTGATTGATGGCTTTCGATTATTCAGCTGATACTGTTCAACCATCATGCAATCAAACTTATGACTTTATTTAATACAAAAAGGAACCAGACAATACGAACGATACGTGCCAGGGAGGGTTTTCCTCACTGGCACTCATTGCTAGTATCAAAGGGGGCCGGAAACCGTGAATCCTCAGAGGCAAAAAAGAGATCATTTTCTTGTATAGTTGCTCCCCTCACAGAAGTTGCGTTTTCCTTACAAACGCAATGTTGCTATTCCGGAATAACGCTTTTGTGAAGATCTACAGGGGCAATCCGCTCATATTTCTATCAGTATGCACCCGTTCGATATACATACATAAATTGTGGCATTGCATTTGTTTCTATAATAATTCGAGCGTAACTTGAGTCTCATGCAGAAACACACAGTTACTATTACATTTAGCATAAGGAACTGGTTATTTTTTTAATTTTCGATCATCCCGATCGACGTATTCAGCTATCTGGCATTCCTGCACAATTGCACTGGCAAAGAAGTCGTGCACTGCACGAAAAATCGTGAAGGAACTACCCATTTCGGCGACATCACACTCGGGAGCCGTGATCTCGGACGGAAATGTCCGTCCTATGATTGGTTCGATCCACCGTTCCCGGAAAGGCCATCAGTCAGCGCGGCCGTCAATGTCACCTGCTCAAATCTCAGGAGTCCTGTAGACGTTCTGGTCTGTTACATTAACACGCATTATGCTGCCAATCAGTAACTTACAATAAGGTTATGTGCGGAACGAAGTAAGCTGCTAGCACAATTTCTCTCGTGAAAGGATTGTAGACTGACAAATGACAATCACTTGACAATTTGTCATATCGCTGCGAGAAGAGCTGCATTGTGAAACAAATTACAATCTGGGGATATACGACTAGCGAAATTCTCCGATAAGTGAGAAATATAAAAATTGCTGCGTGTTGTGAGTTATTGATGAAATGTTCACTTGCTTACTTTGCTTAACTGTTTGTTCAGTGTATTTTACATGTTCATGAGTGTAATATGATCAGGCAATATTGATGGACGAAGACGGTATAGTGAAAGATGATAAGGTAGCGGAACACGAGTTTACACTTTCCCCGGAACACCGAAGTGAATTTGTGCACATAAAAGATGTGAATGTGGACGAGGGGCCATTCGAACGACATGTGGAATTGTGCGTGTTTTCTGAGCTTTTCGTGAAGTACCTCAGCTTTTCGAACAAATTTCCCGCTTTTGAAAAAAGCCGAAAAGCTGAGGACCCGCAACTTCTGCGAGATATGGCAACTATATTAATTCCCGAAGTAGAAATGGAAAGAGACAAACCGCTTTAGGTACATGGTGTTCATCCACAACTGCACGAGCACCATCAAGGCCAGCTGCACCTCGACATCCAAAGTTCTCTTCCAGGGGGCAGCGAACTTCGCCCCGGCGATTCTCGATCATCTGCCCACGTGCCCGAAACCGCACAAATATTATTTGAGATCATGTATGCCAAATCGTGTATGCAAGAGTTACGGAATACGTGATTGAATAAGGACGATAAACGGTGTTACATTGAAAGCGCAATGTCAAATTTGCACACTGCAACTGCAAAATAATACAAATAATGTCATACTCGGCTGCAATCGCTTGTTTTATAATGCGTCACACTGCGTCACACCGCGCTGCTCATTCTTGCCTTTCTGTGAAAAATACCGTATGCATGCAGACTAAATAAACGTTGCAATTTTTTACACTCACTTATCAATGACTCACAGAAAAAAGCCTCAAAATGTGAGCGTTTAAAGAAGGAGTAAACGCACTTTTTAAAGTACTATGTCCCCTTTCACCATAGCTTGCCCTGAGTGTGGTTGACACTTCTGTAGCTTGTTTAGTGATATAAATGCCAATTGAGTGTTTTATGAGGCTTGAAAGACAGAAAATAGTCAAAAAATAGCATGTAGCTACTTTTGTCCTATTTGTACATGTTTCGTAGAAAACATACGACTATTCGGACATATTAAAAAAGTGCGTCCACTCCTTCTTTAAACAGTACCGTCTTGGTAAAGCCACTACCATATACAAATTGTGACAACGGAGGGATGATACATGATGAGGCAGGTGGCACGTCGCGGTGATCGAAACGGGGTAAGCGGGACCCGTTCGTGTGGGGAGTAGCGCATCATACCATCACACCATTGTGCCTTCGAAATTCTTCTGCGTCTATCAACAACTTTGGAAAACCGATTTTTGCAATCCATTTTTTAAAAAAAAACGATTCGCAATACGATTTGTAATGCATTGTTCTCGTGCGTTGGCGTGTACAATAACCCTCCCACGATTGTGAGAATAAATGGCTGTCCGATTGCACGATGTGCATCCAGAAAAAAAAAACACCTTGCACAGCTCATAGCAAGTTGAGAAACTTGTGAAACGGGTAAGACTTGCGATAAATTTGCATACTTTAGCAAATTTTGCGTAATTATTAACAATGACCGTTGACTAAACAACGAATAGAACAATCTTTACTGACGGGTGTGCCAATAATATGCGTATTTTCCGCATGGCCAGACTACATGTGAGCATAGACCATCTCTGATGCATTTGATAACAATTCAGGTACAACATCGTTCTGACGGACTCTTTTTGACACTTTCAAACAATTTGATCAGAAACCTAACAACGAAAGAAAAGAATGAAAGTGTAGGTTTTCAAGTATTACTACTTGTAAAAATTATGGAAGGGGGGTTACAATCGTTAGTATACTAACTTCATTTGCAGATGTATTTAGACACAGCGATATTCAAAAGAACAAAGATGATATAGGCATTCCAGGGAATGGCGCGAAAAAAAAGAGATTCAAAATGCTGTGGGGGAGGGGGATTCCCCCAAGTCGGTGCTTCCGTGGTCTCCCTTCGCGATGTCAAAGCGTTTCAAGTCGCAAGCTGAGGAATGTCATAAATTGCTTGAAGAGGCGACCAAATGGATGAACACTGTGAAGAAAAGACACTGCAGAACCTGAGCTGGAAGACGCCTACAGTCGCGGGTTCGTCATTGTTCAGTTCCATTGATTCTGGACACATATGAAAGTTTACCAAGACGGGGTAAAAATCATGCCAATGACGCATTGTATCGTCCTTATCACAGTGCACAATGTTCCATTGAAAGCACAAACCATAGCCTGTGTTCCTCGTGTGCTACTGTAATCTGTGCTACAGTAATCATGCTCAGCATTTGAACAATGTGTGATGTGTCCTAATTCTGCCATCTATCAGGAAGGAGGTTGTTTGGATTTTTGCAAGGTGCAACATATTATTCACTGTCAGAAAATCAAGCTTAATATGCTATAAATAACTTTTTGTCCATGTACGCTGCAGTTAGATGACATATTCTAGTTTCTGCAGCATCTGTCAGCACGTTCTAACAGATATACCGTGTTTCTGCATTGCTAGCAACGACCCCGCTCGGCCCCCATGGAGGGCGATATATATATATCCTAGGGGCGTTAACCCCGCAAACTCTCCCTTCGGGGATAGCCTACAGGTCTTGGAAACGTTGCTAGCGAATACAACTTCCTATACTCCCTTGTCTGGGTTGATCGGCTTGATACAAGTCACTCTGTGATCGCGATACCCAGGCATTGTGAGCGGATAAGGCGCCTCTATGCGCGCTTGGCCATAACATCTAGGCAGTTTGGTTTGGTTTGTTTGGCTAGCAACGTACTTCTCCCGGCTTTGTATACGACTAAGTGTCATTTGTGACTGTTGTGGTATCGTAGTAAGCGTTGCAGGACCGTATCGCGGAAGCGCAATACTATTTTTCCCACGGCTTGCTGCACTTACTATTAGTATATCTGACTCCGTTCTGTACAAATATCCGACTGTTGCATTATAATTAGTTTTGCAGCCTATTCAAATTACTCCTATTTCATACGAGATGGAAAAAACTTGCGAAACGACATAAGGTTGCGAAAAATTTGAACACTATAATAAATGTGTGTATTTGCTAAGAATCCTAACAATAAGATATCATTATACAGTAACAGTCGGATATTTGTACAGAACGGAGTCAAGTATACCAATAGTATGTTTCACACAATGAGAGCAATTGTGGTAAACGGTGCAAAAGTACAGTTTCTCCCGTAATCGAAAATCAAGAAACAGCCAATATTGATGGTTCACTGTAAATAGCAGCTGGCACAGTCAATTCGTTAGATGTGTTTGGCGTAAAAAAGAGGAAACCGGAAGTAAATTTGCCACAGAAGTACAATCGTACTTTTTCACTGAATTCTAAAGAGTTTTCCTTCTCATACATGTTTTCCACTCTCATGATCGTTGGTTATTACTCTTACAAGTACGGCGATTAGTATTCATGCCAGCTTCTCCTCACATGGCATTTCTTTGCCGAGTCATCGAGTGTCCTTATCTGGACATGGCGGAGCGTGTGGAAAGGAGTGTGCGAATGTTCTTTGATGCGCGACAAGCACTCTCTGTCTCCGCCAATGTCATAGTTCTCTTCCAATTCCTACCTCGTACCCCCCCCCCCATTCCCCCACCTCCTATCGTCACAGCTGCCAAAGATCAAGTCAAATTCCCTGTCTGTCGAAAGATTGCCGTTTTATTATAGATTGAGGCGTGCCTCTACCAGTATACTAGTTATTCCTAAAAGATAGGCAGCCAGTTTCTTGTTGTTAGTTTTAAAAAAAGCTAACCTTACAATCAGCACTAATTTTGACTTGGCCATAGTATAGCACGTGTTCTGTTGAACTTTGCAATGAGGAAAGGGAAGAGCGGTGAAAAGGAGGGGGGGGGGTCCGCTTTACGTATCAGCAAATTGTATGCACTACAACCAACCCCTCCCCTTCCCATCGGTGCTATTTAAAAGGTGTATCTATGAAGCTCATGCCGACTCGGGCGTGATTCGTTGCTTTTCAGAAAACAAGGTGTTTGCTTTCTTCTCACGGAAAAATAAGCCTTTCTTGAAAAAAGGGAGGGGTCTGAAAGTGGTTGAGTGTATAAAACACTCATTTTTGCAATGAGTTCACTTACTTAGCACTGAAAAAAATGAGTGTTTCAAACACTCAAGTACTATTAAGGGCTATTTGACGTTTTTTTCAGTTCTTATCAGTTTGTATGGAGATTTCATAGATCTTTACGCGCTCTCATGATTGTTTCGGAAGAAAAGCGTGTACTTTGTGATTGCAGTTGTTTTCAATTTGTCTAGACCATATTCCTGCTTTCGCGTTTTTGCTAGGATACGAAAAGAGGCGTACTTTTGAGCAGAGATTAACATTGACGAGGTTTGCTCACTGTTTTCATGATAGAGACGGCAAAGACCAGAATATTTCTTCTTTTGTTGCGTCGCGTGTCGGTTCGCCTCGGCATTATGTGGCTCTTTCTTTTATGTTTACTTTTCGTTCAGGCAGATGGATACGCCGAACAAGGTGATTCTGGACCTGGATGACTTCAACAATGACGAGCAACAAGGAACTGACCTTAACGACGACACATCTAGTGAAGGTAGACAACTCTCACAAGGTTTTGAAGCTGTTCTTAGATCGCCGATTTGAAGATTGTATTGTCCCGCTTTCCAATTCTCAACATTCCTTTACGTTTGTATGCAAGTGAGGTGCGATTATGAAGCGATGTGACTCTTTTTGACTACACTACGTGTACTAACTGATCGCCAGCAGACATGTTCTTATTGTTAGGTGTATTGCTTGGGGTATTTGATCAGTAGAAGAGTTCACTTAAAACGTACCGATTTTTTTTCTCGATCTTATGTCATTGTCGATAGATTGCATTTTGCGCGTGGAGGCTGCTGTTTCTTGTGTGTGTAGTCATCGCATTAGTCACAAAGTACAAGGTACACGATTGTACGACTCCCCGCCAGCACACTACATATTCAGCACACACCGATGCCGTTGGCAAACATACGTGATAAGCACTTTGATATTGATATATTCACAGGTTCACCGCAACCGGGAACTTCCAAAGAAGCTGATATTGATGTCGCCCCGGTACACAGTGCACCTTCGCACTTTGCACGAAATGTCTGCCCGAATACCTGTCAGATATGCGCTGACGTCTCCACTGGATATCACTATGAGGTAGGGGAACCGGTCCAGAACGGCCCTAAAACCGTTCATAAACGGTCTGAAATGTGTATATTTCTTAGTTTGTTTTCTTTGTGTTTGTATGCAAATGAGATATGTATATGTTCATTGGACAGGCGATCACAAAACATTGAGCAGTCATTCACGCAATTGATCTTATCCGAGAAACTATGAGATTAGCATCACAGAACCAAGGTCAATACGATTCCAGTTCCCTAATACAACAAATTCGCGACTTCGTTTCTAGAGTGATACTGTTCAGGTTCCGTCTTGTAATGGCTGCAAGACATTCTTCCGACGAACAGTCCTTTGTCAGCTGAAGTACAAGTGCAAAGGAACTGGTGATTGTGGCAAGCTTATAAATAAACGTAAGTTTGTAAATTACACAATACATATTTAATTATATTTAAAAATACAATATATTATATTTTCTTGTAAAATATTTGTTTCTGTTTAGAACGTCGCGTCAAATGCCGCAGTTGTCGATTCGATTTGTGTGTGGAGAAGGGCATGAATCCGTTTTGTAAGTTTTATTTTTCACTTTTATTATATAGTGTTTCTTTTCTTTTGTTCCTAATTCTTTCCCTATTTTTCCTTGTTTAGTTATTCTCATTATTTCATTTGTTTTTTTTTTTAGAATTCATTCCTAACAATAAGATAATATGTTGCAGCCATTCAAACGGAACGCAGCCCAGGGACGAATCCCGTGATCAAGTTGATTCTGGCAAAACGCAAGATGGCAGTTACAAGTGCGGACTCATCCAAACATGAAGCACCGCAATCAAAGGTAGGTGAAAGGAGAAGCTGCCGAAGTAGTATAGTAAATAGCACTATTGCTCATGTGAATAGTGCTCCTTCCAACGTACCCCGAAAGAACTTCCTATCCTTGGACCTACCCTTGATAAACATATATGACATCTATATCTTATTGTTAGTCCACAAGAATGTGCAATTTTCAAAGGATTAAACCAACACCCACTGCTCCAATGGCATCCGTTCTCTGAATGACCAGTGTTTTGTTACCTTACAAGTAGAAAAGAATGAGTGAACAATATCGATTCAGCAACTCAAACGTTTTATGCAGATGAAGATACATGTAATACTTTTAAATTACATTTTAACTTCAATATCACTTTAAAGCATGTTTAGGTGATGGTACATCTGAGCTCAGCCGAGGCGACCATTGAGAGACTCATCGACAATCTGCTGTATCTGGAAGTGAAGAGTGACCGGCTCCGACAGAGCACGTACAGTCCGAAGTTCCATACGGACAGCCTCGAAGATGTCATTCTCGGCAAACCGAATATGGGACTCACCTTTCCGGTATGAGGACACTTTGGAAGAAATACGATAGACTAGCAAACACGCACTAATTGTAAGTAATGACAACAATAGAGTCGAGTGCCATGTAGCACTCGGGAAAAATGAGCATGAAATAACCCTTAATAGTGTTTGAGTGTTTAAAACACTTTTTTTCTTCAGTGTTAAGTATTTCGTAAAAGCATATCGGAATGGCACATGTTCAGGACTTCATCTCCGTAGAAGAGCGATTGAAGAGAACAACGTCTTTCGAAGAATACGGTAGGATTTGCAGTTTTCTTATAGTGGGCGCTGCTACTGTACTATTGAACTCACAGCTAAGAAATACATTTGTTGCATGCTATTTTCGAGTAATAGAATGATATTCGAAGTTAAGAAGTAGTCATTCACCGTCGAAGAACCTCTTTGATTACGGGCAAAACTTTACCTTTATCATTTGAGTCCCACTAATTGTGCTATAATTTATGATAACGCTGATAATTATGATAAGATTGATAATTCAGTTCGCTTGCCGCTGGCGAAATGTTGGCTGCTCAACGACGCGGTTTGTGTCATCGAATACATGAAGACGTTCTCGTTCTATCACAAACTCGGCGACAATGACAAGGTATCTTCGGAATCTCATTCTTTATGTTTTTTATTAATAAATTTACTGGTGTTGAAGAATATCTTATTGTTAGCTTTCAGAGGCTTCCAGATGGGAAAGACTAGGAAGCACAGCAGCGTTTTGAAACCGTTCCTAGATCGACGGTTTAAAAATTGCATATTCTATTGTTGGGTGTTGGTATGTAAATGAGATCATGAAACGCTGTGAAAGAGTGATCGATGTTCAGAGGCTGTTGGTGAAGGACGTGGCGATCAGCTGCAGCCACCTGACGAGGGCCTTCTACTCATATGATCACAAGAGTGATATCGTCTTCTATCCGGACGGAACCGTCACTCTCGGAGGAAGACCACCGTAAGCTGCTTTATGAATTGTGCAATATGGCATTGGAAAAAAACTTATTATTATATAGCATTATGGAGGTTTAGAGCTCATTGAATTCCTAGAGAGGAGTCAAGATAAGTGATGTGTAAGCGCGAGATATTACAGCTGCTATAAGAACATTTGTTACATGCCTAAGGTGAGGTCCGCAGGCTATGATGGATTACATTATCATGTTCAGGGAAACGAAGTATGACCATTTGATGGCGCGTGGAGTGATCGCCCCGTTCATTCAACTCTCCGTCGATCGGAAGGAATACGTGCTGCTCAAGGCGATTTTCGCCTGCAATGATTGTAAGTCGAAGGATCACCAACACAATTTTTGCGATTGTGCTTACTAACAATAAGATAAAAGTCACTGTGCCTGTTATTCTCGTTGTTAGCCTTATTTCATTTTCTTCGATTTCTTTTTTATATATTTTACCCATTTGTAGTTGTTAGTTGTTGTGATAATTGCAATTGCTAAATTCGGGCACTCCCAGAATTCTCCACAGGCTAAACGTGGGAATTCTTGAAACAGAAGAACTTGGATTTTTTTAAATCTGTCATCTCCAAGCACCATTTCAGTAGTAGCCGGTCTGTCCCCGCACGCGAAGCGATTGCTGTCGGAGGAGCGCGCCAGATATGCCAAGTCACTGATGCAGTATGTGATGAACAGGAGAGGACCCGTCGCCGGTCCCGGAGTATTCGCCGGACTCATCGCGCTCATCGATACATTCACACATGTGACCACCAAGCATAAGGTAACGTGACTTTGATTCAGTACGGTAATCATACTGTTAGAGAAATCAGACAGAATCTTCACTTAATAACAACACAATCATAGAGGTAAGCCTCTTAATAAGCCTGAATGGTATTTGCATGTTCAAAACACTCATTTATTTTAGTGCTAACAATAAGTATTTCGTGATGCTATTGAAAAAATGAGTGTTACAAACACTCAAGCACAAACGAGTGTTTAAGACACTCAAAATTTGAGGCTTATTTTTCCCTAAGACATGACTAGCGACTTGATTAGTCCTGTGCGCCTTTTTAGCCTTCTCTTTTGTTAGCTAACAATAAGATTAAGATTAGTAGCAAAATTGATTCTTGTAAGATCCAACTTCGTGAGTGTGCTCGCTGTGGAAACAACGACTTTTTTCAGGAACATCATATCTTGCGCACGTTCCTGGGTGACTACAAATGCCCGATTATGGACGATTTATGCAAAGATTAACAAACCATTCTTCCATTTCCAATGTTTTCATGACTATCTCTCTTTCACTCTCCTCATATGCTATTCTTATTGTTAGGTACTCGAATTTACATCACCTTTTCCTGCAAATATTGTACGCACTCTTACTGTCAATTGTTGAAATTGTATGATAATTTGGTATTACAATGTTATGTTAGACTGTTTGTAATGTTTATTTACACGTTTGATAATATATCCATGCTGTAAGGCAATGCATTGTTGAGATCACAAGAGGCAACTGATAACAGGATAGAAAGCAAGCGAAACTATCAGAAACCGAGATCAGTATCAGAAGAAAAACTCTTCTATAAAGAAACGATAAGAAGCTTTTACAAAGATTCCTACAAAAGAAGGAAAGGACAGACGGAATGATAACAATAAGAAAGCGAGAAAGCTTAAATATGCATGCAAGATACGCAGTATCCAGGAAGATGTCTAGGGTGTACCCAATAACGAAAGTATGACAATGGATTATGTATGGCAATCAACAAACGATTATTCTCGTATTTCAGTTATTATCTGTAAACCTTAATGTACAATGAGCACTAGAAGGCAAAGAGATCATGAAACCATTAAAACTGGCATAAATTGAATGTTTGTATTATATCATATAATGCTTTAAAAAATCATTTTTGTAACTCGCTCAAACAATGCTCCAAATCTGTGTATATGGATGAATTGCTGTGCGCTGTTCGGGTGGCGCTAAATGTGTGCCAGCCGCTCAGACCACCCGGTTGGCAGCTCCTTCTGCAGACACGGCATCTCCTCTTCTGTGACATAATCGCACTCTGCAGTTGTTGACTCCTGCAAGGAAAAAACTTGAATAACTAAGGCGTGGCCTAATTGGAAGAGGTTTTATCAAGCAAGTGAAATTCAGAAATGGCAAGAATAATCATGCGAGCGCTAGCTTTTGTCTTTGTTAATTTTTATAATATCCAGCGGGCTGTCAATGAAAACAAAATGCACTGTAAATAAGTGTACGCCGTCATGAAAGAACTGCCAAATGCGTCAAGCAACTATTCGTTGACTCGTTCACTGTGCTCACCTCAACGAGTCGCTCGTTCTGTGCTTGTACTTGTGCGAGTCGGAATGTCATGTCGACGAGGAGACGTCTCTTGTTGTGAAGGAGGAAGGCCAGTTCATCCTTGGTACGTTGAACACGACCGGTCAGCCATTCCTGAACAAGACGATTATCGGTGATACGGTATCATTTTTGAACTTTTGCAGTTATTTGTGTCACATATAATGGGTTTGATAAACATATATACATATATATCATTGCACGGTCGCTATTAGTAAATTCAGATTGTTAGCGTAGGCTTGTGAAGCGCATTCTTACAATTAGAGAGACTGCGAAACACAGCTTTCTCAACAAGTTTTGTACATCTTACAATTAGAATGTTGGAATATTTTATGGGACAATCAATGATTATTTGACTGGATATCATAAAGTTTCTGTCCAGTAACCCAAAAATTAATGGCAACATTTAGAGGTGCTAGGATCTTTGTAAGGTATAAGAACGAATATCTTACTTGACTCTGGAACAACGGGTTGGCAGCGGTCATATTGCTTCGCAGGCTGTTGGATACAATGACGAGTGACCACTTCTCGAGGTTGTTCGGAGGCAACTCCAATGGTCTGAACATTGGCCGTTAGCCACTTCAAGAAATCAAAGCCAGAACTTTGCTCACTAACAACAAGATTAGTTCTTGTCACGCAACTGTTAGGCAGACGTACTTTGTGACGCAATGCTTTGATTTTTCTCCACTTTTGGTTAGTATACTACAGTAACAACTTTCTAGTTAACTCAGACAGAAATTTTTTATTTTTCGCCCAAAAAAATTTTCCACCCCCACCCCCCTGTCGAATATCTAATTGTAAGATACATAATTGTCATTGATCACCACTCTCAAGGATAATGTTCTGTTTTATTGAATTTAAAGTTTTTTGCTTCCCTTAAGCTACAGCATATCTGAGCATGTGCGCTACTTGTCAAAGATGATTCTTACCGTGCCCTGTTGGCACATCGGATGACCGCCCGGCAGACGGCGTTGCGGATGCGGCGATCGGACAAACAGTAGATAGGGAGTCGACACATGCAACCGAGGATCGTCAACTGCAATGTGATCATTTTATAGTCATAATTTAACATTTTTATCATTATTATTTATCATTTCCAGCAACATCATGACGTGTAAGATATCAACAATTCCATTTTTGACGAACAAATATCTTTGTGATTGTACGCAAATGATGCAGAAGAAACCGGCAATAACGATACGCTGTGATCATATCGGGAACATACCACTTACTTACTTGAGATCTTTTCTATTCGGATGTTTTCGAAAAGTAGCTTTTTTACACAAAACATTTTAATACAACATATCTCTGAAACACCGAAAGTGCATTCTAACAATGTGAACACAAGAATGCACTTACCAGCATGGAGAAGTCCTGCACCAGGAGGTAGGCGTAGTAGTGTTTCTCGAGTACTTGCGGGACGAAGAATTCGACAATGTTGATGACGAGCGACACCGAGTTCGAGGTGAAGTAGCATCCGGCCACCATGAGGAGGGTGCGGGTGGCCACGCGAACGCCCTTCTTCTCGTTGTAGTGCTGACGGAGTGAACTGCAAGAACGGAGATGGGTTACTGTAGATCGCTCTTTGGCATTCAACGTGAGCTCAAACATCTGTGATTTTTTGAGCAGCTTCTATCAAGTTCGTGGGTTATCGAACAACTTGGGGAATAGTGAAACAACGTTCCGGCACCCTCGGGGTCATCCCGTAGGCTATGCGGCTTTGATTCGGTAGTGCTTTACTTATAGAGAAACAGGGAGGTCTTTGAGTAAACTCTGCAATGAAGGAGATGTACCGTACCCCTTGGTGACGAGGCATCCTCCATCGCGCACGATGATACTCTGTTTCTTCGTCTCATTCCTTCTTTGCTTCAACTGCCAGACGATCTTCCCGTTACAGTAGACGATGACGAAGAAAGGAAGGATGACCGTCAGCAATTTCCGAGTCACGAAACACATTGTCGACCATGCGGTGTTCGACCACTTCATCACTGGAACCACGCTGAAAAAAGATATTTGTAAAAAAGTTTTACGTAAAATAATTTTGTGAAGTTAATACAAAAATTGAAAAGTAGAACAATAACAATAAAATTTTCTACCACTTTTCTGCAGCGAAGAAGAACTTTACAAAACGATATGGTGAGTGTATTTGCAGTCTTATTGTTAGTGCGTATCATACATATTATAGGTACTAGGCATAGCCTCTCGCTTGGTTTTCGTATAAGTTACATTGTTGTTGTTGCTCGAAACCTACTTTTCCAGTTGATTGCAGTGCGGAAGTTCGATGAGCGTTGTCTCGAAATATAGTGTTCCCTTGATAGCGACGGCAAAGATGAAGATCGCCATAAGAACCATCGCCTTCCATCGCACCGAGTAGATCAACAAGTTATTCTGAAAGTAACACTCTCTAATATTTCCTTTGAACTTCCGATACTTGAAGGCTAATAAGATATTGTTTGAACTTGAACTTATGATTTCTTATTTTCCATTAGTAGTCACACCAAGGCGGAACTACTGCATCCTGCGTAGCTTGTTTGAGTGTGAATGCAATATGACATTTGCTGATGACTATACTAAACCCTGCGTTTCAATTGCATCTGCGCCGCACGTCCACAAATACCGCGGGAACCAGTGAATTGAAAATGGGTTTAGTAAACAACACCACACCACCGGAACACCGAAAAGTGTCGTCCGCAAATAGTCATGTCCAGATGAAGAACATGCATTCGAAAGAAGGATGATTCATTGTCGGATGGCACCTTCTCAGCAAATAGAATATCTATATGCATGTACGTGCAATGTGATACTAGATGATACGTGCTGTTTTAGTTGTGCCTTTGTAACTGTTTGGTACCTTCACATAATGCATTATTTATGCCGAGTAAACTTTGTTTGTGTTTGTATATTTCCATAGCCAATGACAGCAAAAACATTTAACTTTTTTAGTTGTTCACATTACTTTTATGTATTAGTACCATCAACTGTTATTTTTCCTTACGATTATACAAAATAACGCCTTTAAAAAGAATAGGATGGTTATCCCCAGATCCTTTGGCTTGTTGGATACTCGCCGTTCTCTTGTATGCTTTCTGAATTTCACCTGACGCTTCTTTCCAAATAACACATAGCAAAACAAAAAAGGGTGCGTAGCTGAATGGCCGCTAATGAGAAACGAAAGACAGGCTGATGGATATTCTCTCATGCTGAAGGGGACTGATTGTGAATGGAAAGCATATTGGGAAACAACCGATCAATCTGGGGAGGGAACCTGATAGGTAACAGATTTTGGTTGTATCATATACAACTTTCAAGGATGGATGTCACCCGTTGTGCAATTACAATCACTTATTGCTAGTATTATTTATTGAGAAGCACCGCAGAAGAAGCGCAGAAGCACACCTGACTCAAAAATGCATTAATTGTTGAAATAGTTGAACCAAATTTTCAAAATCCTTTGTTTAATGTGTTTTCGTGCGTTCTTAGCCATCCACACAGTACCTCTTTTGCTACATCTTTGCTGGATAAAGATTGTTCTCGCACCCTCGCCCCCGTATTTCTGGCTGTTGCAGTGATACCGAATATGGCTCTACCAATCACATCATTGGCTGCTGTTCATGCATGTCTCATGAAGATGAGGACAAACAATGCGAAGAACAGAATCGAAAGAACGGAAGCGGAGATCATGCACACTTCTACAGGGCACGGGATTCGGATAACACAAATCGCTTGCGCGCTTTTGGTGCACAGAGTGATGGTTACTGTACTTTTTACTCCGCAATCTGATACAATATACGTTTGTTTCTTTGTAAGACTGCAGACAAACGAAATTAATCCAGCAACACAGGCAAGAGATTTGAACAACTGATTAATACCAGTGGTTGGCATGAAGATACTAGCAATGAGCAACACATCATCTCTATTTCTGTGTTCTATTATGAAACAGAAGGTGAACAACTCCGAACCATAAGATACGGTCATTACTAATTCATTTCCTCGGTATCCGTTCTCTGTGTGTGTTCCCGGTCACATATTCCACACAAGTGTCACACAAAGAAAAAGAACAAAACGGCCCCACTTTGGCAGAATAAACATTACATAGTA
>JACMIJ010000852.1:0-15151 GCA_014805365.1 Koerneria luziae
GAATGGTGCTTATATCTTGCGGTGCAATGTATTACGCTCTTTATTCATCTTTATTGCAATAATTTTGATTTTGCCATCTGCCAACATCATACTTGGCAACATCCGGCGACCAGACCTCACCTGAAAATGAGGGGTAAAACATGAAACAGCTAAATTGCGGGTCAAATTGCATTGCGCGCAATGTGAAAGCGGAACTCTGACAGTAATCAAACCTACGTGAGACCATACATTTATGCAAATTTCATAAACGTCGAAAGGAACGAAAAGCTTCTAATGGTACAGACATATCGCAAGATCATTGAAACATCTAAATACAAAAATTGTAAAATTAAAAAAAAATACAACTAACAGCAGTTAGACGATTTTGTGTTCGTCCTGAGGTTGATGCTCAAACTCGTAATCAGTGTGTACAAAGGCACGTTCGACCTGTAAGAATATGTAATAGTCGTGGAGAAAATCGATAAATAAACGTAATTCAAAAATCCTACGGGGAATTTTGCTGCCACAAACCAAGAGAATAAAGGTAGTATTTTCCCGCAAGCACCACCCTTGGTTATCTGAAGCCAGTGCAAAAGAACCGAAAATATTGGACACCCTCCCATGAAATTCAGTTTGTATGCGTACCTCTCCAATTTTTGTCTACATCTACCTTTTCATTCTATAGCTACAAACGCAATAATCCCCGAAACTTTACGCTGTCCAATGAACGCGCAACCATTGGGCATCAAGCGTGAGGTATGAGATAGCGATACTGGACGCCAACATTGCGCGGTTGGAATCGTTGAAGAAGGTGTAAATTCACTTTTTAAAGTACTATGTCCCCGCTAACCATAGCTTGCCCTGAGTATGGTTGACACTTCTGTAGGTTGTTTAGTGTTATAAATACCAACTGAGTGTTTTATGAGGCTTGAAAGACAGAAAATCGTCCAAAAAAGCATGTAACTATGCCCTATTTATTCGTGTTTCACAACAAATATAAGACTCGGGCATAGTAAGAAAAAAGTGCGTTCACTCCTTCTTTAAAGGAGGCCGGAAACAGTCATTTCATTCGTAAAGAATGTGTTGAAAACAAGTGTTTTATGGACCCGCAACGTTTGTGTTCAGGGAATACACATAAGCAAATTCCGCCGGAAACCGCCGTGAACTGACGGTTTTCGGCCCCCTTTAGATACAAAAGAGAAGAGAAGTAGGCAAAAAATGTCGGTGGTCTACCACCTATAGACCGAATTGCATAGGGAGTGTCTAACATTTTTGGCACAAAATGTAAAAAAAAACGAAAAGCATCATACCTCCGGCAAACTCTCGATATTGATCTGGAGGCTCTCCGATATATCGTGTGTCACCTTCAGTGTCATGTTCTCGTCCAATACAATGTGCACCTGGAATTGCGGGAAAAGTATTTGAACAACAATAAAGGTACCATATCGCCACCTTATGGCAATCAGTACCAAGGAACCTTGACGTTACCAGAAAACCTCTGAAACCTTTTGCTAACGTGTCCACTGTATACAGGGAAACACAAATACCAAACAACTTCCACGATTTTGTTGTAAGCACTATTCAAACGTGGCATTACCACTGACTGTCCGTGGTGACACATAAACCCTTAACTAAAGTGACCTTCATAACTTTTGGCAAAGAAAGTGAAAACTCTCACCTCGACGAGGAACTTCATGCCATAGTGATAGACATAGACGGTGTCGATGTGCTCGATACGGGGATCGTGATCGATGCACACCTGGAACACTCAATTATTCGAAGAAATAAAAAAAGGACGGGATGGAATATTGTAAGCATATTGGTCATTTTGACATATCAACATAGGAAAAACGGACAATTTGACAGATCCTTCTTGTGGGGGGAAACCCCGGAAAGAGTTGAGTTTTGCCGAAATGACTGTTATCGAATTGCCTTATACTGTTTTAGTCCGCTCATTCAAGCGAATAAAGATCTTCAGAAACACAACAGATACTGTATAAGAAATAGCACTCTAAAACCGTAACGGACCTTGATAATCCGGTTGATGAACTCCGGTTCGGCGCTCTTTCCACTCAGCATGACGATATGCTCGTATCCCGTTCCGAACCACGTCGCCGCAATGTACACCGACACGAGGATCGCACCGATCGGATCAAAGTACGTCCAGATCCTGGATAACAGATCAATCGATAAGATCAAAGAACACTCAGCATAGATCAACAGGCAGCTCTCGATCCAAACTATACAAAAATAATTCATTTATTAGTGCAAGAGAGAGAGAGAGAGTGTTTTTTGCGTGGTGACGGAAACCACTGCACCTCTCACAGTGTGCATTAGAGCGCTATTAAAATTTTACTATTAAAATTGAATGTATGCATTTATTAATATTTTTAAGTAAGCATAAATTCAATATGTTAGAAAATACAGCTACTTATTGTTAGCAGTAAAGTGAGATACAGTCTATGACTTCTGACCGGCTCTACGAAGTAAGTGTCGTAACATAATATCGCTAAACATACTTTTCGGACGCGTAGGCGCAGAACAATGCGACCGTGTTCGAGATGCAGTCATTGCGATGATCCTGGGCCAAAACAACAATCGACGGGTCGTTTTTGAAGCTGAAAAATAGTAATAAGTACAAAAATGTAATCTTAAAAAAACAATGCAAACTACAAAGTCAGACAACTTCGATGGTCGACATTCGCAGATATCTGCCTCGGCAGTAAATCCCCATGTTTCCAGTGAGCTGTCGAGTGACCTTTTACACTGAGTTACTGTAAAATTTCACTTAAAAGCTGGCTGGAAATAAAACTGTGATGATTGGGTTTATCTGACCATAACTTTGAAATACCTATCAGAAGCAACGCTCTGCACTGTACATGCTAAACATAAAGAGAAAAAAAAATGATAAGCGCCGACGGGAAAATCCAGTCTATATGTCATCTTATTGTTAGTTGCACTACAGCATAATACTGTTACCGCAAAAAAATGCTCATGTGATTACACTCTTGGAATGATACCGCAGTATAACATATCGTTGAAATCATTACATTACAATACAAACAAGAGATATTGAGGGTACGACCATGGACACGGCACGTTCCTGTTTTTGGTCCTCCTATGCAGAATTATCGGGTGATACTCACATCTTGCGGCTAATTTGCGGGGTGCTTTCTATGGACAAGTAACCAACGTTAACAAGAACGTCAATGTGAATGTATAATTTATCATGAAAGACGAACTCCAGTATTAGTATACGTTCGGAGCAGTTGTGTCATGAAATATCGGTGAAACCACTAAATGATGGTACAAACATATATAATACAAAAGCAACTCACTTCCGACAGATGATAACCAGCGTGAGTTTGATGCAGACGGTGGCGATCATGATACCCACTGACGGCCAGCCGAGATCCACCTCCGAGTGACCTGGACACAAATTTCATTCGAATAAAAAAGTTTGTATCTTACATATATAAAAAAACAACACTAATACGAACTAACAATATATGTAAAAAGAATCGCTTGCATATTTTTTAAACTAAGAATGAGCATATTACTACCAACATTCACATATACGTACACATTCAAGGAACGATAATCACAATGATACAACTGTATTAAAAGAAGCCGGAAACCGTCAATTTACCGAGGATGTATTCCCTGAGCACAAAAGTGGCGGGTTGATAAAACAGTTGTTATGAACACATTCTTTACCAATGAAATGACGGTTTCCGGCCCCCTTTAAAAAGCATAACATAACAAATGATCAAGTAACCAACCATTGACTATCCGCTCCACAGAATTCGCAATCAATTGAATACTGCAGATGCCCATCACAACCGAAATTATGATCTGCAAATATTATCTTATTAAACTTTGATAAATGTAAAAAATTATCTAACGGTTAGCACGTCTGTGGTTTTTTTTTCGTTTCATCATGGTACAAAGACGTATTTCTTGTTCTAGACTAATTATTTCTAACAATAAGGTCAGCAAGACGAACCCCTAGAGGACTGAGGATAAAGCTCATTGTCAGTGGTTCCCATGGGACACGCTAGAGACGCGCAGCGGCGTTAGTCATTCTAAGATATATGTAAGAAATTCCCCAATACAATGCACTATTATGAACGGGTGGACTCCATTTGCGTCATTTTGCGTTTGCAACCGATCTAGTAGTTCCATTTTGGTGTCTACAGGGCTAAAATGCCTGGTGCATTCTGGTGACCATAGCTTCTAGAAGTTATGATACAAAACTTCTGAAAAAATGTGTTGTTAGAAGAGATAAGAACCGTTGGCGCAAATGGAAATGGCGCATATGGGGTCCACCCATTATGAACCGTTCTCCACCCACCAATCCGAGCGGTTCCAATCTCGTCCTCCCCCTCGGATACAAATACGGATCCCTCTTGCGGATCGCCCTCGATGTCAGATAGATGACCAGACCGGACATGATGTCAACGGCCGAATCGACGAGCGACGAGATGATGGACAAAGAACCGGAGAGGTACGACGCCACCGCCTGCAAGGAATCCATCATCCACATTCTGACACTCCCTGCCATACATCGACGTGTCACGTTTTTAAATTAGGAACCCACTATTGCAAGCCGCCAGAATCCCAGTTCCTATTGAAAACATAGGCTCAGAAACGGGATGTCGACAATGTTAGGGTACTACAAAACGGAGTGTCCCGGCGTTATCAATAACGTTGTTAATAATGTAAATATGATTGTAACACTCCGTGCACAGCGTAATGAAGAATATATCCTGTGACTGACAATTTTTCTCTGGCAGAAAACAAACAGTGCCGAAAGAAGAAATGTGTTCCAGCTGCTTCTCATGTTTAATAATTGGAAAAACACAAAAAGGTACTACAGTCGTCATTGACTTAACCGCCGTATGGTACAACAAGAAATTTTCAAATTGTGCTTCAAACCACGTCAATGATACCGCAGCGGCACCCCATTTTTGGGATACCGTAACATTAGAAGCACCCCGTTTCTGAACCTAAATGCCGAATAGGCACCCATTTCTAGTGTTGTACATTATAACATTACAGCGTTTCTGAAATACACAAATGTGGTTACACGACATTGTATCAAAAAAAGAGGTTGCGAAACATCACACTTGTAAGCATGAATAGGAGAATAAGTATTGTGCGCCCTCCCCCCTTTCTATTCCATGGTGCCAAACAACTTCATACAATCGTTTTAGGGTACCTCATATTGTCAAAACAAACGTTCCTCTCTTAAGGTTCTATAAGCCGGCACTAGAAAAGTTGAAACAACAACAAAAAAACGACAAAAAACCCACAAACCTTGGCCAGCATCAAACTGACGTTCACAGCTAACGTAATCGCAGCAAAAGTTGACGCTGCGTTCGATTCCTTCTTTCTGCTAAAATGCAACAAAAAATAGAATAAAAAGAAATCGAGAAGTAGTCAAAATTGAGAGGAGGGGATTGGGGATGTAACTAGGAACCGAATTTCATAGAATAGTATTCAACATTTTCGATTAGTTTACATCAGCTAACATTTTAAGATATTCTAGCTAATTGCAAGGGGTATTCCCACTTTGCCTCTGAAACCAAGCGAGTGTTCACCGAAAAATACCACCTTCTTCCTCTACAACAATAACTTAGTGAAACATAAACTAACAAAACCCTTGTATACAAAAAAGGTAAATAATTAGTAAACAACGACAAACGCACATTTCCGATGCCGTGTCACTTGAGCCTTTCTCGACCGTCACCAATGACGTGCTCTTCTTCGACTCGTCGATATCCTCATCGCCGTCCTACGAACCACTTTATTAATTTTCACACCTACCTTCTCCTTACTTCTTCTTACTTCTATTGTATTTATTTATTTATGTAAACCTTACAATTAGTCTCCCTTCGTAAATACAACAGCCTATTCCCATTGCAGAAACCTGTACCACCTATGATGTTTACTTCTGCCGGTCTACAGTACCTCATTTTACGACAATGGAGGCGTTTCTCACAAGAACAAACAAACATTAAAACCATAAATCAGTGGTTTACTCCTTCAACATATACATTATGAGTACCCACAATTGAATTATACTATTATGGCAATCGTCTATGACAGCAAATGAGGAAACACATAAACACCAACTTGCCATACATCGACAACGACGTTATTAATAACGTCGGGCACCCCGTTTTTGGATACCTTAACATAGAAGAGACCTTTTTTTTATTAATCTAACATTTGCAATAGATACTCCGTTTCCGATGTCTCACACAAGAAGGTCCCTGTTGTCGAAAAATAGAAACGCGAAATGTCGATGTATGCAACTCACTCCGGCTTTCAGCAAGGGCGCGGTCGGCGGTTGTTCCTTCTCTTCTTCGGCAGTCGGATCAACGGACGTCGACGACTGCAATCGCTGCCGCGTTCGAATCTTCTGGAACTCCTGAAACACAAACAAATAAGTAATGAATTATATTTACTGTAAACGCGTGTAGTTATAACCTACGATAGAAGATGAAAGGGACTACTTACGATAACCGGGGAATACTGTGTACATGGATGGTAGAGACAAAACGATCCGAGAGTCAACAACTTTGAAAAAAAATCAACTTTCGCTGGATAAATCAGTCTAATAGGGGGGGACTCCTAACCACAAGAGTTTGAAGAAAAAAAATCGGTATCACGTTTCCTCATTTCATCCATAACATACCATCTCCTACTCAGTAATCTAAACACTTTCCTCGCCTAATTAGAAGATTCGTATACAACTCACAGATCCCCCTCACATACGAAAAGGTTAGCCGGTCAGACGCTAATCTCACTAACTATAAGTAGCTATACTTCCTAGCATACCTACTTTTCTTTATACACTTTACACTTATACTAATAAACTTTCACTTAAATATTTTAATTTAATACACACCTGGATCTGTTCGGAATCGTTCTTGAAGCTCTCCAGTAACTCGTTCTGTTTCTTATAGTAATCGGAGACGACTTTCTTCGCCTTCTTGTCCATGCTTCCGGCCACCGACGCCGTGTGGTCGAGTGTGCAGGGAGCGCCATTCGATGCTACCGACTGCGCCTGTAACATACAAACATTATTATAAAAATCTCCATATACTTGTTATTGTTACAGGTAAACACAGGCAAAAGTGTATTCTCTTGGGAGTTAGACTAACAGAGTTACAGAAGATGTTATTTGCTAACTTGGTATTCAGGATAGAAAAAACGAAAAGGAAGGAAAAGTTCTATAAGAGTGGTTGACTAATAATTAACCACCTTGAAGAAAAACAATAGAATTGTTATTTAAAAAAACAGAAATGAATAAAATACAAAAACATTCATTCTTCGTCAACATGAAAGAATAGTGTTTCTAGACAAAAATGATCATGCTACATATAAACCAATCACATTGTTTCTAGAAACATAAAACTTATAATGAGAAAGTTTGGAGAGTATTACTGTGTGTTAGCGATAAGAAAATATCAATATTGAAAGGGGGTTCCCACAAAAAATCTCTATTGTAAACAGTAACTCGATTGTTAGTACAAGTAACCTCTAACTATTCCACACAATTACTTTGCCATTTGGAAAGAGAATCGCAGCACAAGCAGCGTACTGAAAAGTCAACACGCACATCGATTCAAATGCATTTTCCCGCCATTTCGCTCATGGCAACATTGTCAATGTTCTTTAATCGTCTCACTAGATTAACATGAAAATGACATAACTAGAACATCGGCTTCTACAAAGCGTTGTTGTAAAACCTGACAAAGTAAAGCCACAGCTTTCATGTATTCTCTGCAACAATGTCAATGATTGACTGCTTCTCGCTTCACACGATAAAACACCAGCTGCGGTAGTAAACTTCTCTGTTACCTGCGAGCTTTCCAGTGACCTCTTATAGTGATTCAGTGTAAAAGGTCACTGGAAAGCTCACTGGAAACATAAGAGTTTACTACCGCAGCAGAGTGATAAGTTCAACAAAAAAAGAGCTGCCGGTTACATTTCCTAGCAAAAAAGTATAAAAAGTAACAAGAAAAGAGATCAAAGGATACCGAAACAGCGCGTCCGAGTTGACCGGGGCTTGTCGAGGCGGCCTCGGGCCCTTTCGGAAGGGAGACCGATCGGAGCGTCGGTGACGTCATCGCCTTTATGGCTTTTCGAGAGACATTTGGGCTGAAATTAGCATAATTGTCAACAAAGCAAAGCACAAGCTTATTTTATTACTTTTTAAATAGCCTATGAATCTAGGTATGCGAAAACCAATTGTTGCTTACAGCATGCTGCTTTCGCCGGTCTACAGTACCTAATTTGCATACATTAACAACAGATAAACCTTCCTGCTCACCGATCATACAGGCAAAACGACACAGATCGCGCTTCCTTTTTCCGCTGAGCTTTCGAGCTCATCTTTAGAAGCTCTTAGGATCTTTAGAAGCTTTCAGAATCAAAAATACAGTTTCTGCAGGACAAAATCCAGGTTCTCGCCCAAATACGTCGATAGAAATATGAAGAAACAGGCGAAACTGGCTGCTACACGACAAAAAACGGGGAGGAAACGAGAAACGGGCTAATATTGTCCCAGCTGCCTATAGCGTTTTGCCGTACCCCCAGTACACAGCACAATGACTCTACTATCATGGCTCTACAAGGATCATGCGTGCCCAGACACTTATGCTTTCTGCGTACACAGCGTTTTGAAAGCTAGTCAGGACCATCGATTCAAAATTTGTCTATTCCTTAGATTCCTTTGTGTTCGTATGCAAATGAGGTACACTAGATCGAAGATTATGAAACGCTGTGGCTTATTCGATGAACAACGCAACACTTTTCTCTTTCGTTGTTCTCGATCTTCATAGAAACAATATTCAAGTGACCGTTCCCCTTTATATTATAACATTTTACGACATATAAAAATAAAAGTCCGCCAACCTCCGTTCCGTATAGACGCCGTCAATCGGCGGTAACGGACCGGCTTCACCTAGAAGCCGCTCTTCGTCTTCGTTTTCCAGTAGATCAAAAGAGTTCGAGCTGTTGTGTTCACTTGAACTGGCCTGCAACACATAATGTCAACAGTTTCTCATTCTAACATAAACAGTTTGTCACCGGGAAAACAAAAAAGAAAGGAAGACCCCATAAGCGCATAAATCATAACTTGTACCTTAAACTAAATATTAACTGTATTTCAGCATGAAGCTCAAGTTGTGCGCAATTTAGGAGCAAAACCAAAAGTTACGTTGATTAGCTTACTGACAGGAATGAGTTTGTGCGCTTTTGAGTTCGAAGGTTTGAGAAACAAACAATATGAATATCGTCTACTGTAATAGTCGACAACTTCATAAGAATTGCACAACTTTTGGTGCTGCAAAGTTGATGCTATGGGACCTTATTTGCAAACCAACCAGGTGGTCTTGTGTTGCAACGGCTATATGATATTCAACAGCGCTATGAATGCTCTCCAATGATATATGCATAGAATAACAAGTAAGGGCGGAGAAGTAGTCAAAAAATGGAAGGAGTGTATCTACGGACCGAATTTCACAGAGGGGTGTCCAAAATTTTCCGGGTATTTTAAATTGGAGAGAGAGCATAGGTTGTGATTTTCTTTTGCGCCAGGCTATTTCAATCTTACAATTAGGGCAAGACCATCTTATACTCATACATAACGACAGGCGAAACATAAACAAGAACCAACAAAATGATGGGAACCATATAAAACATCAATGTTGTCACCCAACCATACAGACTGAATGACACCCATGTTACCTTGAGCAATTCCTATTCATCTCACGGCTTACGAATTATTCACTATTGTACTCACATGAGGCTCGGCCTCAACCTTGCTCTCGAGCCAGGTAAACAAGCAACAGGTGCGACAAAGTATCAAAATCATTTAACTCCATATTATAGTCCTCTAAGATAATATCATACCTACCTAAACTTCATCTTAATAACAAAGTAATATATACAAAGCAAAATAACTTTATAAAAGCAATAACCAACCGCCAATGGAGGCACCGATAGTGTTCCTCCAGTAGTCTTCTTCGCCGGTAGTCCGAAGTTCTCCTTCGACTCCTCCGACGACTCCGGTACTATCACTTTCTGTGTCGGAGCGAATGAGAGATTCTCAACGCTGAAACAGGAAAAATACATATTGCATGAGCTTTCAAAGTATAATAAATTTATAAAGTCTTATTGTTAGCCTAAAAAGCACAAAGAAGAACCTCAACGGCGGCAGAGAAGCATCTTCTTTCCCACCTGACATCCAATATGAGAAAGTGGGACCTGGAAAAGGATCATTTGAATATAAACAAAAATATTTGTTACAAAACACGATGAAGTGCACCGTTTCACAGAATTTTCAATGAACCAACAAATATTTTCTTGTAGAGGTACAAGGAAGACACTATTGTCAGCCAGGAAGCACGTAAAGACACACAGAGAAAAATGACTGCAAAACGCTGTAAGTCATTATATGACTTACAATTAGCTGTAAGTCATTATGTGACTTAATTCGCAAAATAAAAGTCACTGCGAAATAAGTCATTTGTCTTTCTGCGTACAGAAAGCCAACTTCTTCTTCTTCCTATCACCATTCCCGTTTATTCTACGAGGTCGGCGCCTCCAGTCTTGATGGGACTGATGCCCTAGCCTGGAAACCCAGTGGACCGTCCCGAGTCTACAAAAAACCAACCTACAAAGACTAAAAACAACAATCACAAAGTATCACCAAAATGACATCACAAACAGCAACCATAATACAAAGTCATCAGAGCATGAAACAAGGGGAGGGATAACTAAATTGCGCCAAAACAGGATATCGGCTTTAGAGAGATAGAGTGTAGAGAACCAGTCCACCCTATAACCATCACCCATTTCCCGGATAACACCCAACAGTAAAAGAGACAACAATCATAATCGACAAGAATTTGAAAATCAAATAACTTTGGGTCTTGAGTGGAAAAAAAACCTGACCAATTCTTTGTTTCACCATTGTTGCAATGACAATCTAGACCACGCATGTGTTGAAACTGTTCCTTATCGTGTCACAACTAGCGTTAGTCACAAATGTTATTGAAAGCGTCCGTTCTCAAAACATTCGGAGCAAAGACGGAACATATAAATACGTCATCGACCAAAGAAATCGGACTCACTTCTTGCTTTGATGCAAAAAGTGGCGTTTTGAAAAAGAAAGCAACAACTATTATAAAATGAGTAGACGGCACAGCTTTTCTGCGGTCGAAGCCAACTAACTATTCCAGAGGACGGGCAAAGTAGGTATTTCATTAGTGAAAAAGGAATACACCACGTAAAAATTTAGAAAATATTCAAATATGAGGGAAAAATCAATTTGGTGCTCAAATGAGGGGTGAAAGTGGAAGCCGGTTCCAAGGAATGGTAGACAGCATTCACGCAGTTTCATAGGTGCTGAGATAGTTATTATAGTTCATTTGAATATTTAGACAAGGAGACATTCGAAAGAACGAAAATCATATAAACATTTTCGGGTCAGCGCAAAAAATAATAGTTTCAATACGTTGCATTCGGTAAAATGCCACTTACAGTAACCCGTGCTATTTAAAGCTGAACTTCCTGCTGCTGAAGATAAAACAACACTAGAAACACATTTGCAATTAGCCACAGGGAACAAAACTGAGATAATGCAAACACAATTCCTGTGATCCAGCTGGGACCAACGGTATGATACCAGAGAAAATGAGAAGAGAAGAGAACCATTGAGAACAAACAAATAGATGGATGGATGCCATGGACCGGCCATTTCACACATGAGAATGCAGTCCAGACACTGGCGAATACTCACTGACAGGATTGTTCGACGGTTCCACCTTCAAAGGTGGTATTTCGGTGGAATCACCGAAACATTGGAGGAACCACCAAACTTCCAAGATTTTGACGGTGGTTCGACTGAACATCCAAAGAAATCCTACCAAAATAGCATGGTGACCCGTGGGTGCATTTTGGTGCTTTGTGGTGGCACCACCGAAAAATCCTTTTACAATTAGTGAACATTCTCTCACACATTATGGTTATACAGTGCAACTTCTGCCGGTCACAAATTTGCATATCTCTTTGTTCTAGCGGTGTGTTCCTTTGCCGTCATATGCAAAGTAGGTGCTGCAGACCGGCGGTAGCAACATATTACACTACACAGCGTTTCATGATCACCGATCAAATGAACCTCATTTGCATACGAATACAAAAAGGATTTGAAGAGTGAACAATCGAATATGCAAACTTTAAACCGGCGTCTAGCAATAGCTTTAAAACACTGTAAAGAACCAATGAAGATTGCGAGTATGGCCAAATGAACATTTTTCTACACACGTTAGAGATCATGATTTTAATGTCGGATTTGCCACTAAGATCTTAATCTGATCAAATCGCACGGCGTTGCTTGGTGTATCAATGCTAGAAGATCTCTTATACAAGTCAAGTATACGCAAAAAGAAAAGCAAAGTTCTCCCGTTATCAAAGCATTTCGCCTGTCTTGGTCAAAGTTGTTCAAAAGTAAAGTCCTAACAAGTAGACATATTTCTGACTTGTGACTGACGTACAGGATGCCGAGAATTTCGTACTGGAAACACTCTAGGAGGTCCAAATTTCCATAGAAACATGTAATAGGATGTTAAAATAACTGTGGTTGGTCACAATGTGGATGTTATGTGCTTGAGAGGGCCTGGATGCTGTGTAAGCAATGGAGAATATTTGCACTACTTATACGTTTTATACAATTCGTTCGTCAAAACAATTCCTGATTAGTAAAAGTGCATGTAGGGGAATTTTTCAAGATTTTCCAAATATAGAATAAGTTCCCTGCACCCAAAAGAGAGAAAAAACGTTCAAAGTTCTGTTCCAAACCGTCAATCAGGGCCAGAGTGTTTGACTAATTACTTACTCGCTATGTCAACTACAGGAGAAATATATCCTATTTGTGCAAGGGTTGTGCTCAAATAATCTCAACAAAAAGATAGATCGATAGCGAAAGTACCTTGCACCCTTTTGTTACACAGCTGAATCAAAAATAAAAGTGCATTTGCTTTCTACTCATCCATTGTCTTTTGAGTGAAATGATGCTAACGAATATGGTGACTCATCTTTTGAAATAAACAACACAATCTTTTTTTCCTGTACAACTTCAGTGTAAGTACAGAAATGGAAAACAAAGCTTCCGTAAAAGTAGCTTTTAATATTAGAACAAGCTAACTTTTGTCATTGTACAATATTCTCTTTTTTTAGTTCCATGACGCACAATACATGCACCAGTTTCAGATAAATCAAAGGCGCAGCACCACATGTGCGCCCTCAATACATCAGCCATCTGGCAGTTGAATGATCTCTGTCGCACTCTGCCCGCAATGGGCGCACGTGCATTGTGCCGGATTATGTGATAGTTGCCAGAAATACGACGAAAGGGAGAGCCCAGAGAGAGGAAATGCAACATCAACAGACCAAAAGACATTGTTGCTATGGTGTTTTGCAAGCAAGCGACTTCCGTCATTGTTCTTGAGGAGTTTGTACTTGTGAAGTACTATTTGAGAAATACATTAGGACAGGGCATGCAGCGGAACTAGCAAAGCTATGTTGATGGTGCTCTATGTAACATAACTGGAACACAAAAGAAGTGAGTGATGGAAGTGATATCAAATTAGACGTAGAATGCACAAGAAAGGCAAAAACTTTGATACTGGAGAACTTTACTTACTTGCACAAAGAAAGTTAAGATAAATAACCGTTAAAAGCCTGTCTTTCTTCTAGAAAGTCATTGTGACGAGAAGCTTTTGGATGTAAGAGTACAACATAGAAAGAGAACGAAACAGGCCAAAAAAGAACAAATGTGAGCAGAAATCACTTTTCTCAAGCAAGGACAAGTGCTGTAATCATATCAATACCAACTCGGGAACATAGAACAGGTCTTGATACTGCATTATTACCGATAACCGACTAAATAAAGCATTGATACAGCAAATTATAATTGAAAAGTTGAAAGTTTTCAAGCTGAGAAACGCGAACAAGTTATACACATTACGGTTTTCAGTGCAACAAGAACCAAAAAGTAACCCAAAGAGTAAAAAGAGAACAGGGAAAACCAAAAGGAGAAGAAAAGACATAGCGGTAATATAATCCCCTTTCAAGGTTCGGGCTGTGCGACATAGATCCCTTCCCTGCTAAATAGCGGAACTACGCAGCACTCTCGCACAGCCCCGGGGAACGAAAAAATCAACAGCACTGCAGTATCGATGTACACTCGAAATAACAAGGAATAAAGTAGAAAACAAAATAACAAGAAAATAAAATTCAAAACGAGCTTTTAATTATGGTGTGTACGGTATCGACACGGTTCAAATTACAATAGTGCGGCAGCACTGTCGGAATACTGTAACCAACTTATTGTTAGGAACTGTTCTAAATATTAATTGCATGCTTTTCCAGGCATTAAGAGCAACGCAAATAATTCAATATATCTCAAAAATGCTCCAATTAGAAAGCTTTTCGGAAAAACTTCATGTTTCGACAAATATGGCATTTCACAATGTTGATCTCACGCAAGCTCAAGTTCCGCAGCGTGCTGCTCAAACTCAAGGTATGTAATACCTCATTTGCATACGGCTACAAAAGAGAAAAGATCATCATGACAAAAAATATGCAAATTTGAAACCGGTCACGTTGTCCCTGCATGTTGTGGTTTCCTAGCGAAGCAGCAAAGGCGCGTAGTGATGCATTCGTACACAAAGGTGGTCCTTTTAAATTTTTACAAAATATTATACTAGATGTCAGAGCAAAACAACAACAACAAAAAAAGTTAATCGGGATCCCACTTCTGTCAGGCACACATCATGCAACGACAGTGCGATTTGCATATCTCTTCGTTCTCGCGAAAACACTCTTATCGTATGCAAATGAGGTAGTCAGACCATTGGAATCAACAAACAGTGACACCATTATGTACACAAAAAACAACGGATAATAACTAATTGTAAGATGCTTATAATCAACTGTTCTATAGATTCAAATACAAAAGTACATATGTGTGTACTAGGGAAGGCAGAATGGCATCACTCGCATAATCGAGCACTCGTATGTTAATTCCATCCGAGGCTCGATTGATACGAGTAACTCGTATCGCTCGCTATTACTCGGATCGAATCGAGCGTGA
>JACMIJ010000853.1:0-15136 GCA_014805365.1 Koerneria luziae
TTTCTTTCTTTATTGAACGTTTAGAAGATACACGACATTGTAGTGTACGAGCTGTGTATAACTGACTGCTAACATTATTTCATCTTTATTTTGTTTCTTCTTTTAACATTCTAACATTATGAGTAACAGGACAAGTTATCTCTTTCTTTCTAAAGAAAACGTTAATTCTTTGGTACAGAGGCGGTACGGGAAAACGAGGGGTAACAGCAAGGTATTCTAGATAAACAAAATTTTCTAACGGCATATCAGTTGCTAATTGAAGAAAAATGTATAGGATAATTAGAGCAATACACAGAGAAATCTGTTTCTAATTTCTTAATTGTGTGTGTTCCAGGGAAAACGACGTGAACGCCATAGTGAAGGTGATCGAAAGAGCGAATCACTCGGTGTGCGTCGCCGTCATGGATCTCCTCCCCATGCTCGCTTATACGAATCCAAACAAGTCTGTCCCATTCACCTAACAAACAAGATCATAAGCAACAATTCACGATTCAACATTGTTTTACAGTTCACTGAAACATCGCTCTTATTGTTAGTGCAACTTGCCAACTCTAATTGTAAGATCACGTTCACTTGCGGATTACTTCAGATACTGGTCCACAATCGATGTCGCTCTGCGCGACGCGGCGTTCCGCGGAGTCGCTGTGCGTCTTTTGGTGTCCAGTTGGCCGAGCACTCGAAGTGCGACGGTTCCATTCCTCAAGTCACTTGTGGATATCAATGAAGCACTACCGAAGAGGAAGGGAAGCATCCAAGTGGTATGTCTGGGCAGCTCTTTCTTTGCTTATAATTAAGCTGTTTCTCTGATTAACTTATTGTTTCAGTTTGTAGTTCTCAGTGAGATTGTATTTCTTTCAGAAGTTATTCACCGTTCCATCGACCGAAGAACAAAAACAGATTCCTTACGCAAGAGTGAATCACAACAAATACATGGTCGCGGACAGCACCGCTCTCATTGGTAAGCTTCTCTTTTCACTTCGACATTACAAGCAACAACAAACAAACAAATCGAGCTATTCTTCATAACTTCTTACTGTTAGGACCACACTAGCGAAACGATACAAGTTCTTGTATGATCTGTTTTTTATAGCATTTTTCAAAGTAGCAATAAGAATATTTTAATAATGCTATGTTGATTCAGGCACTTCGAATTGGGTTGGCGATTACTTCACGACGACGGCGGGTGTTTCGCTGGTCTTCAATTCCTCACCGATTGCCTCTCAATTACAATCGATATTCGAACGAGATTGGAGATCCGAATATGCTAAATCTATTTGAATTTCATTAGAACAAACGTTCTCTTCACCTAAGCTCCTAACCCTATTAGCAATACAATTGCTCATGCCATTTCGCCATTCATGTCATTGCCAGTCCGATAGACCAAAGTAGATATAATGTTTCGATTATGTGTATGCCATCATATAGAAGTTGCTTTTTCCTATCGATGCATTTGTGATCCCTCTACTACTAAGGGTTGCCTAGTATGTTCTTGGTCCAGTACATCCAACAATTGCCATGACGTCCTCTTTCTCCATGATTCCACGTTCTCGTCATGCCGAATCCTCCATGATTCCCTTTCCAATCTCATTCCCACACGTGTATTTCCTACATAATCTGTTTATCAGAAGATGCCTTGCATATCACGATAATCACTCATTAATATAATAACCGGCACGTATAAATACATAAGCAGAAGAAGATCTGGCACATAAGTATCGTTATCCCGTCTGATGGAAAGCTCTTTGGAAAGGGAAAAGGAACTCAGGGATTAGCGACAGTTTGCTTCCGTTGTACACAAAACTGTCGATGCCTGAAAAGAAATATGTCGCATATGAAATGACAAAATTCAGTGTCAAGAATACGATACATATAATATATTTGCTGTAATATTGGTGGTGACAAGACGTCGAAACCTTCTCCTACTTGCCAAACATGGAAAAGGAAGTGAGAAAGTAACGAATACCTTGCAGGTGCATTTCGAACACTTATCCGTGTGCCACGTGGAGTTATCGCGGAACCAACCCCCATCGATGAAACAGCCGAGGGTGGATCGACGTGTTCTGAATACAGTTCATTTGACCCCAACAAACAAATTTGTTGCTATTGTTTAAAAGTTATAAAGTTTAAATAGAAATTTCAACCATCCGCCCCAGAGCTCACCGTTGCTCTCTATCGACAGAGCAGTCGACATCGCAGCAGGCATTCCATGGAGTGAGGTCCAGCTGGGGATGGAGATCGCACTCTGAGTACGAGGAGGGAGACGATCCCGGGAACATGAACACGTCTTTCTGAAACGAAGCGATCATTATCCATAGTTCACCCACCTCGGTAACACTGCGATTTGCCGTGGATAAGGGAACATTACAAAATACAGAAAGAGGAGGCAGAAAGGAGGGACGAACCTGTACTCGATTGATGTTGTCTCCGTTATCACATAACAGTCTGCTCAACGTGATCTTCTTGATTTGCTCCAATTGTTCCTTTTTGAAAATTCCTTTGTTCTCGTACCTGACAACGAGATCATTCAGTATAACAATGAGACATCGCCAGTTGGCAAACAGTTGAACACAGCATGACTTACTATTATATTATTAGTTATTAATCACCTGATAGACATAAAATCGTAACATTAGTACAAAACTTACCAGAATCGATCTCCAGATCGCAGTCTCTTGAATTGTTCGGCAATGAGACATCCGAACAGAGGGCCGACCAGACCTCCCGGGAGGGCAGGTTCTGTGATTCCGCCCACCCACACATCAATGTTGCCTTAACAGTCATTATCTTTGTTATACTCTTTTAGTCAAAAAAGAATCCACAGCTCAGATCAAGCATAATATAAATAAGCTGTGACAACCGTACCTGGATGCCCGTATAACATCTTGAGCTTTTGAATGACCATATCGTCAGGGACGATTCTTTTCATCTCATCCCAGTTTTCGGGAGCACTCAAACCGCAGAAACGGCGATATGCAGTATATCTGAACACGTGACATGTTATTATATTAGGAAACACAACTCAAAGTATATCGCATAACGAGAAACATAATTTCATGCATTTATGCTTACCCTGGTAGCCCATGATCTCGTCCTCTTTGGATGTTGATAGAAGCCAGATCGAGAGCAACCTGAAGAGATACCTCACGAGGTTCGTTTCTCTTACCTCATGAGCTCGATCGAATAGGAGATCCGTGAGCTCGGAATTGAGAAGTTGTGAAGGACGAGGGAGCTTAAGAGGAGACGCGAAGAGACCGCGGAGGAGGGGATCGATCCCGCCTTCTCTGAGGAGGCGCTCCGGGGCGAAGAATGCCTAATTGTAAGAACGTTATTTTTCAATAAGGCCAGCAATACAATAAGATTGCGAAGCCTTTTTTTGCAACTCTAAGAGAAAGAGTCTAACCTCATGGAGAAGGATGTCTCCCTGTTGGATGGTTTGGAAGTTGTTGTCCAATCGTCTCAGAATCGGATTGATGAGAGTGTGTCCGAAACGGAATGCGGCCGTGGCGAACACATTGGATACGGTGGCATCTACTTCCGGATCGTATCCCGAGTATGGGCCGATCAGATCTTCGTTGCCTTTCTAGAAACAAATCAGTTAACATTAGGTTAATATCACAATATTGATAAGAATGATAAGTGATAATGATACCTTTCCAAGAACATTCGGCAGCCAATGCTCGTACGTGATGTGTTGGACGAATGCTCCCACAATCTGAAGTAAAATTACAGAATGTTATCCTTCTCATAAAGAACAACCTTTCTAGACATAGGGATATATTCAGTTCAACCGGTAAACCGTGAAATGCCAGCCAGAAGAAGATACCTTCCTCGCCTCCTGATAGATACGGTGACTGTTCCAGGTGGGATTATTCCGTCGAAGAATCTCCGCCAGTCTGTTGTGTTCCCTCATGAACAGAGTGTGGATGGCCGTCAGAGCGAGCTGAACATGCAACACTTTTCAACTCATTATATTAGTACTATGCATTCAATACAAGCATAAACACAAGATATTGTAGTATTAAGATAAGCCATTCTTACAAAAAAACTCCACCAATAAGAGCAATCATTGTATCATATTTGAACGTATTATATCCTGCATAGTTACCACAACAAGTCTTGATTATTCATTGGAAAGCTACTCACCTGTTCATTGGCGCGGAGATCTCCAGCCAGGAAGCACCTGACTGGATTCTCCTTGGTATAATTCCTTCGACAGTCCATATCGGAATCTTTCTCGAATGGCAGCAATGGCTTCTTTGAAGCGGATAACATATCGAATCTGCAAAACACATTTCAATCTTTGTAAGCACGAACAATGAAGATAAAGTGAAGAAGAAATAATATTGAGTGAAACCTTAGCAGTCCTTTGTCTCCAAAGAGATCTCGAAGTTCGAGTGCCTGGCTCTCCGTGCTGCCGTACACGAAGGACGCGTCCAGGTACGATGTGATCTGCATGTTTGCCATTGCAATTGCTCATAAAAAATGCCCAACTTGTGCAACTTCTACTTCTTCTAGGGAAAAATGAACGTTAATAGTGTTAATTTCGTCTTACAATTAGTGAAAGAGTAACTTAAACATATTTTTCCAGCCCATAGTGTTCCATATGATACGAATGGCGAACTGACAATGTTCATCTGTTCCCTATACGATACTCGTTCGAATATGACGGAAGTCTCCCCCGACCCGCAGACCGCACCCGACCTTTCGAATTCGATGCACGGATACTTCTGGTGATGCCAACTGGAAATATGTAAATATAATATATTGCCATTATTAATTGCCATCAAGCACAATAAGCTCAATGGAAGGCACTGACAAGAAAATTGAGAGGGTTACGGTAGTGAGTATCTTGAGAGGAAAAGAGCAACATGTGGAAACAAAATATGAAACGTCGTTATTAGAAAAGATGGAATTGTTGCCACAGATGTAACTTGTATAATATCAACTCTTTATAATGTCAAACAATCTTACTTATTCCTTTTGAGCTTCGGATCTCCGGGAAGGAGTGGAATATTGAAGCAGGGGTCGGAATTGTCGCAGGTTCGGTTACAAACTGCTCCCGTTTCGAAAGTGTTCCTCGAGACAGGCATCGCCGTGTGAGTCAAGTCGTGATCTGCAAGATTGTATTGCGTCCCTAACAATAAGTTTGTGTCCCAGATAACCAGTTTCTCGTCGTTGTCGCTTTAACGAAGGTCTACACAATTAAATGAAATCGTACCAACAAGTTGCCCCCACTGCATGACGAAGCTGGACAACTGAGAGTGTGCAGTGATCTCCCGAGTTGTGACGAGATCGCGGGAAACCTCAAAGATATAATATGAAATTTTTTAGCACATTAACATAGACATGTACCACAAAATATGACAAACAGCTTGCTACTGGAAATAACACAAATACTTCCTTTAATGTACTGCTGAAGCATAAAACGCTAACTTTTCTGGCATTGGGTTTCTTGAATCCATTGTAGAGCCGATCGGGTTCCCATCCAACCGGAGTATTGAATCCGTTCTCGTAGATCGGAGGGAGGAGACGTCGAAGTGGCCATTGGGACACTCCGCGCATCGGATGCGAAGGGTTGTTGCATTGACCATCGTATGAGCTGAAACACTTTTTTTATCCGAGGAATCGTTGAGAATGAACGAACATCGCAATCACGTAAGCACATCATATCATATCATAATCAGTGATTCGCAACGTTGGCCAGAAGGAAGAGAGTACCGGAACTTGCTGTGGAAACAACGGTCAGTGCACGGATTGTCCTTGAATTGCCCCGGCAGACATCCTGCGAATTCCATCAACAGACGCATGTGCGATTCGGAGAGAACTGACTCGTATGACACATTCGAAGCGACCTCTTTTCCTGTTAGATTCAGACCTGAATGACACAGGTTCCTGTTAAGCAACTTATAATATAACACATAACTAGTATGTACAGTAATGTGTACTGTTGTTGTGGTAAGGATGTAAAAGCATGCCTTGCTTGACATGTTCGTGTACAAGTCGAATAGCTCCTTCATAGATTTCTCTCGCTTTTGTCAATTCAATTGTTTTGGGAGAAAAAGAGACTCGGACGATGCTCTTCAATTCGTCGATGTCCGTCACTCCGTCCTGTTTACGGGTCGTCTCGATTGCTCTCCAAATACAATATACTTATGAATACATTAATGCAAGTAATAATAGCACTAAATAAATTTACGTGATTGTTGGTACTTTTTGTTGGCAGAATCAAATACTTTCTCTTCGCTGCTAACAATAAGAGTGAGCAGAAATTAGGGGAAAAAAACCAATTTGCCCTTGGAATGCATACCTGTCAACATTGCGCCTTGCCTCTTCGGCTATGTTCTTCAATTCGGCATCTGTCAACATCTCTTTGATCTAAAAACAATGCCTAATTGCAAGAATATTTCTTTCAAAGGAGGAAAGTCGGCTATTCTAATTGTAAGCACAATGGTTGAGCTGGCAATGCATCATTTCAAGAAATCTAAGTTTGGGGTAGCCAGGACGGGGTACAATTGGGTACAAGCTAAATGCGTTCATAACAAGAAAAACAGCATACCCTCGCATTCTTGAGAACAGTCAACGTGCCATCCGCATTCATTGCGCCGACAGCATTTCCTGGAAAGCATCGTAGAGTTTCGAAACATTGTTGATCAAGAACAAAACGATCTACAAGTGAAGAGCAAGTTCATACCGGCCATGCATCCGTAGACGCCGTCGTCTTGGCGGAGAACAATCTTGATCGTCAGTTCAGTTCCATCGTCGGACACCTAATTGTAAGAACAAATAGAATATGGCAGAATTGCACTATTTATCATAGCTTTTTAGCCATTGCATAGCATACTGTAAGATTATATAGAACAGGCGTTATAATACAAATTGCGAATGAATACGTAGGCTATGAATAGGAACAGAAACCATATCGAATAGGAACACGTTCGTGTCAATCTGACATACCATATGTCTTCCCCTTATATTGGCGATCTCCGATCCATCGAAGAACCACGTGATGGCTGGTCGAGGAACTCCCTTCGCATTGCATCGGAAGGACACCGACGAGCCTTCGTTCACTGTCACTGATTGGGGAGCTTCGATGATGGTCGGAGGGACACTGCAAAAAAGCAGAGGGATAGAGGAGCAAAGGACCACCAACAAATAAAACGTTGGCAATACAAAGATGTACCAAATTGACCAATATGCAACAAAGGAAAACAAAAAAATACAAAAAACATACAGTTCCCTTGAAAAAAAAAGATAAGTGATACCTCTTCACCAAATCCATCCTGAACCGTCCCTCAATATGACCGTGTCGGTTCGATACGCGACAGGCGTAGCTGGAATTTTGTAAGTTCAAATATTTTTCAGTTATTCATTCTCATTGTGGAATGCAAACACTGTAATGTGGAGAGAACTTCCAATTGCTCATGTATTGTCTAGCTCAAAGCGACGGTTTACCTTCCAGTATCGCTTTCGAGGAATGGATATACACGCAGCACTTGGTTGTGGTTGGACAGTTCGTACTTCCTCGTAGTGATGAGGGGTCGTCCCCGATGGGACCACTCGATGAGGGGACGAGGATCCCCCGTCACCTCACAATGGGCCTCCACTGCCGATCCCTCGCGATAGACCCGATCGGGAGATTTGAAAATGAACTGGGGAGGCGAACCCTCAGTGGAAACCTGCACTTGACGGGACGCTCTGAAATACAGCAATAAAAAAACTTTTCTGAGAAATACAACACGAATCTCAAATGAGAATCCTGAAAACGTCTTTCGAGAATCATGAAAACGTATTACATCATTATCTTATAATTAGGGAAGTTTCCTCGTAATATAAAATGTTCCTGGAAGACTACCTGAGTTTCTTCTCCAGTGAACACGAGAACAACGAAATGTCTTCTTTATTCGGAATGACCAAACTCCCATTCGGGAGAAGTTCCATGGCGTCGGAGTACGACTCCTCGATTTCCGTGTTGCTGAATAGTAAGATAAGGAGTGACAGTACAAGTCATTCACCGTAACAAAGCCCATATAATGGATAAATACCATGCTGGTACATTTTGTAGACTAGCTATCATATTTGACTTTTCTTTCTGATTATTAGAATAAGACTCTGTTACAGAATGTCTTTACAATTAGGTGAGCTGAACGTATCATGATAGAATAAGAATGAGTAAGATACTTGTACATCCACAGCGTGTTGCTGCCGAATGGACATCCCAATGTGAGTTGGTTTCCTCCATTTTCCAATTCCGGTGAAACACATTCCAACTCCTCTTCCTTCAAGTCGTGCACCGAGCGGCCAGACAATGCCTGGAGGAAATCACCTTTTTGCCGGGAACAGTTATCGCATAAGATACTGTTCGTTTGTATTGTTTAGAAGACAAACTTTTGTAAGGCTTGTTAACATGTTGTTAGTTTACCTCGGGTGTTAGGCATTCTCCGTCCTCAGGTTCATCCCTTTTTCGCGTAGCATGCTGTCTGAAAACAATCACTTCATTTTAAAGGCAGAATAAGTTAATTTAAAAAAATGGTTGCTATTGAAATTGTGGCCTAAAGTGGGAATTAAGAAAGAGAAGGAGTGTTGTTTGTTTAGTTTTGGCATGCCGTATTCTATCTGAGCACTTCCTTCTTTGCTATCAATACTCTTTTTCTATCTCCAAGAACAATCTGAAACAGAAGATTTACGAGGTAAGTATCGATAGAAGAAAATAGAGCGACATACTTCTCACCGTGGTATTTAACTCTCTTCGACGAGCCTCGACTCAACTTTGACAATAATGGACGAAGCCTGAACATGTTACAAACATACTTATTTGGTTATTACAATTGATAATTTTCTGATTCTAGAAGGCTTATAATGAATCTGAGCTGATAAAGAACGATCTACCTGCAATCACAACGAAGAGGATTCCTCGCCAGAGAGAGCGACACTCGTTGAGTGGCAGACAGGAGGGAAGTCGGCAGAGACCGGAGGGCATTTCCGGAGAGAGCGAGCAGACGAAGACGGGTCAGACCACCCAGGGCGTCACTCGACACGTGCCAGATACTGCAATCAAGTGCAGATATAACAAGTGATCAAATGAAGAGCTCATTTACATATCGCATTCAAAAGCGTCTCTGTGCTAACAAGCACATTCAAACACATCTTGTTGTTAGGCCTCTCGTCAAGGCAACAACCATTATACTCGAGTAATTCGTATGTAAATTAGATCGTTCATGACAAATAATCCATGAAAAGACTATACCGATTATTGATAATCCGAAGAACTTTGATATTGTGACCACGAGAGGAAAGTGCCTCGAGCACCTCGATTTCTCCTCCAACGATGTCCAGGAACAACAACGACGGGAAGCGATCCAAGAAGTACTGAACGGAAAAGAAATAATTTTGTTGTGAACAAAATTATACAAAGAGATATGTAATTGTTCGAACTATGAACATGTTCACTAGGCGCCAATCCGGTAAAACAAAAGGTGAAGATGTTCATAAGTTGTGATGATGAGAGAATAGACATGATCATACTTCGGGAATCTGTCGGATCCTCGTGTTCACCAGCGAAAAGGATCTCAGATGCTCCAATGGCTTCATCTCGGCAACAGATTTCAACGAAGAATTGAAGATTCTAAACTGATCTTATCAAAAACAAATCATTGTTATTATTCACACTTGATACATTCATAGGAATATTTTCACAACATAACATTCCACACTATCTTATTAGCAATAGTGTGCAGTAAAGCTTTGTGTGGCATTGCACGACATATTTCAAGCAAGCATCTTATTGTTAGAATGACTTGCCTGATGTGCTTGGTATCCTCCGCAAAGGGAGAGACCTCGTCCAATCCCCAACACGAGACTCCCGATCCCGAATACTCACAACCATCTCGAGAACACAGGGAAGTATGCGGCAGAAGCAGGAACAATAGTAAAAGAGAACCACCCAAGAAGGAGCCGAGGAGGTCCCCCAACAGGGACACTCTCATTACCCTGTAATGCTTATAAACTTAATCACTAACAATAAGCTACATCTTAAGCATAGCCGTTTTACTTAAACATAGCTTTCTGACAGATAAATCTCGCTTCATTCTGGCATCGCGAGTGTGTGCTACACACGCAACGAAATTAAACTCTCAAGAGAAAGAAAGGGAAGGGAAGAGTAAAACTGAAAAGGGAGGAGAGTAAGAGATGAACAATACGAACAAATAGACGGATATGGAAAGGAAAAGTTGACAAGGATACGATTGCCAGGATTTATGTGAGAAGGAAAGAACATACGGGAATGGGAAAAACTGATCACATTTGAGAAATGTTCCGAGATATCATCTTTGTTTCAGCAGAACGTACATTCTACTCCGTAGTTATATTTTACACGAAAAATATCAACAAAAGATATAGGAAATAGCAGGAGTTGAAAGGATGGGAGGAGCAACAGAAAATGACACGAAAGGGAGATGATACCCTCCCCCAAGAAACCATCCTTATCGATAAACAGACACATTCCCAGTAGATATGTGATCGAATACAAGGTCATTTCAACCTCCCCCCTTGGATCAGCACTTCGCGAGCTTTTAGTTGGAGCTCGTGAGCTAATAGTACAAAATTAAGGCATCTCTATTGTAATCACAGCACACGTTTCAATATTTCGCTCTCATTTCTGCAGTACCGAAGAAGATTCTTACAAGTATTTATATTGCATAATCGCACATTTCAGTTTAATATATTCATCCTCACAGGTATATTAAATATACAGTAACAAATCATGTTGAAACATGTATGATAAAACAATCGGCAGTGGGGGGGGGGTATAATAACACAACCAGACACGGGCATCTCTCTCAACAATAGTTTCGGCTGTCATTATCAACAACCACTTCCTGTTACAAAAGTTCCCAATGTGCAGTTATAATTTGCCCGTATCTAGCACCGTAACAACATAGTAAACATAAATACATTACATATGTAACAAGCAAAGTGACAGATGTGCAAGAGTATGTGTCACATGTTGAGTATCAGCAGCCGCAATAAACACCAATCAGTTTTAGATCTTATAACAGAAGAGAGAGTTCTCACTCGAGGTTGCATATAATGTTCGTTGGGTGAAGTTATTGAACCAAACCAGACAGGAGACGGAACGAGAACGAAGTTGAGGAGGAATGCAGAGACACAGGGAAAGCGACTTCAGGGAGTACACCCGGATCGAACCATCCCAGAAGCCGCAGGCGAAGCGATGACCCGTCGGGGATGAAGAAATCGAACCGCAGCCAAGGGCTCTGCAAAGACAACAACCATACCGCGGAAAACACAGCACCTAACAATAAGATGCCAAAAAACCTCATTGTAACATATCAACACAATTGTGTTTCTCTGTCACAATGAGACTGTCCTACTCCATTCAAAGCTGATTCATATGAATGGCACATCAATCACTTGGATACAGTCATGGGTTGAGCATCAATCAGAAGAACTGGCTCCTTCCAATGGACATCCAATGGACGATAACAACAGGAACCCCCGACCAACTCGTTTTCCCCACAACTACGAAAAAACTCCAAGATGTTATCAGCAGACGATATCAGAACAACAAAGAAGCGAATGAGACGAATTGAAACTCTCGGCCAAATCGGAAGTGGAGAACCAACCAATTAAGGCCATCCGATCGTCTTCACTAACAGTAAGAATGATCCGGGTTTGAGCATGTGCTAAAGTTGAAAAGGGCAAGCAGATACTCTTTGAAGGAAACTGAATTAGCAGTAGACTTTGTTGTTATTTCAAGTCACGATAACTGGCAATAAGCAATCAATAGTGTCCCATACGTAGAGTGATACTGTAGGAAATAGTAAAACTCACTCTGGTGGATACTGTATCTCGGCTAATTGTCGGAACTCGTAGTTCTCCATCCGGATGAGTTTGAGGGGAGGGATGGAAGAGCCGGCGACCAACATTCCTCTCTCCAAGACGCCAACCGAGAAACAGGGACCGTTGAAGAGGTCGATCTGGAATGGAGCGCATGGACTGGGATGCTTCTGTTCCCCTTATCATCATTATCAGTTGGTCATTCAACACTACAGGCATGTACTGTGCACCCCCCCATTCGACCATCAGTTAGTTGTTCATCCTGCATTAATCATGCGATCAACGCAGCTTATGACTGTCCGCATAACTATAGTAATCCCCTGGAAAAGAGAGAGAGAGCTATATGTACAATCAAAGATGTGTGAAAACAGTGTAATAGCTTTTAGTTCTGTCACTTTGTTTCATTGGACGTGCATTATCTATACTATTGTGATGCATTAGCTATATTATTTTTATATCGCATGTTGTTGCTTACACATGGAGAAAACTAATTCTCGCTACAGTATCGCTTATCGTTATCAGTCGCTCACACAAGACATTTGCCGATAAATATTCACTAGCTGTTATTGTTCTATGATTGGTGTCGATTCTTCTTTTTGGGAATTCGTGATGGAAATACAAAGAGGAAGCGCTTGTTGTCAGATACAGAACACCTACAGACTGCAGGTTACGGTATTCTCCATACCTTGACAGTTGGATGCGTGGCCTCCGTCCATCGATAGACGGTCACCGATCCATCCTCACCCGCCACACACGGGAAACCGTCGAACAGACACATAGCCATCGGGGAACCACGTGAGATCAGATCAACCTCTCAAGAAGGATCAGTTATCAATCAATATATCATGATCAAGCGTTGAGAGATTTCTTAATTAATCTTCCTAGAAGAGAAAAAACTTAGCACCAAAAGAACCAACAACCAATTAATGTAGCAAAAAACGTACTTTTCGTCTGTTTGTCCATGAACCAAATCATCAGATACGGCTGAAAATAAACATTATTATCCAAAATGTTGCTTAACTCATTAACAGCCGTAAACATAATTGTAAGTACCTCTGCCGCAAAGCATTTCTTGGAATATATCATGGTATCGAATGTAAGATACCCCATTGGTCGGGATGCATATCTTCATTCCGAGAGAGATGGCGTTACAGTATCCATAGTGGAATGTCTCCACTCGCAGATCCGGCTTGTATTTCCCTTTTGTGGAAGATTCTCGTAAGATCACAAGGCCTACAACACAACAAATAACATACACACAATACAAACTTTGAATACGAACTAGCTCTTCATTAGCCTTCTTCTATTATACGACTTATCTTACATTTATAAAACTAAATAAATAAACGTACCGAATGTTCGAACGTAGATCCATACAAGATTTGAAAGAGAGAGACCACCGACAGATGAGATCGGACGACTCTCTTTGTCAACTGGAATATATGAATATGATGGATGACAACAGAATATGGTAGCCAATCTCACAGCCAAAGGGAGAAGAGTAACAGACCAAATAATCGATCGATCCTCTCATGTGTATTTACATCGTACATATCGACGATCCCCTTCGCCGTGCCAACCAGAAGACGAATCCCTCAATACACAAAATGTGCACAAACATACCAAGTACACGTCAAGAATACGGTGCGACACATGCGAAAATAGTAACAAGGGAAACTGTTTTTCTGAATCCCCTTATTTCTGTTTGGTAGAAAAGCTGAGTATATGAGACACACTGGTAAAAACCAACTAACAATAAGAAGCATATGCCGCCTTTCCAGGTGAATACAGTGCAACACAAGTTCAGACATCACGATTTGTCACGACACAACCTATGCTTTGTTGTTCAGTGGTAAACTATTATACTATCGCACCACCTCTACAAGCAGATACAGTCGTGTTTTACCAATAAAATGGCGGAAGAACAAAATTGGTTTCTCACCAGTTTCTTCGGTACCTTGGACAAAATGGACGATTCCTATAGAAGTGACCTCTCCATCGAATTGTCGATGGATGAAGGAAGGTTCGGGAATCGGCTCCTCCGTCTTCTCCCGCGGTCCCTCCACTCCCAGACACGCCGAATCCATCCCAACACCAACACCTTAGGAACACATCAAGGTACAACATACACAATTCAATCAATCGTTCCAACAATGAAATATAACGTGTTCGTTAGGTATTGTATTCTTGTGTACTCTTATTGCTAGTAAAATTAAAGTATGTAAACAAGAAAAACAAAACAAATAATGCATTGAAGAAAAAAAGGAACCAAGAGCTAAGCGATACCTTCCTTCTATCTTAAAGTGGCGCTAGAAACGAAAGAATAAGGCCAGGGAGAACAAAAAAACGCTTCTTGCTGTATTGGTGAAAACCAGATGTGAGAAAAAAGAACAGCGTGACAATTTTTTGATGAAAGTCTACTGAAAATACTATCATTTCTTCTTAGCAGTTTCATATTATCTTATTCATTACTTAATATGCAATGTTAGCACACACGGATTACTGTATCTCATTGCCAGTATCCTAATCAACTCAAAAATTGCTTGTATCATCAAAACTGTTATATGCTTGTTGATTACGGTAATATTGGTTGACTCGAACAACATTTGTCATTACAAAGTATGCGTTGCACATATTTACCGGTCATCTGCCATATATGAACAACAAAGAGGAGGAGATCATCAGTGAACACACTGCCGGTCCTTTCAACAACAAAACCTACAAAACAAATATCGCACAACAAAAATAGACAACGTGAATATTAATATAGATAAAGATATTAACAGCGATATTGACACTCCGCAGCACCCAAATATCTACATATCTGGAAATGTATTTGTATTTGCTGAAGAGAATTATTATAAAAAAGAAGCATCCGTGTAAGAAATAACATCCTAACATAACGCCTAACAATAAGGCTACGAGGTCACCGTTTCAAGACATTGGGTTGCGGTACCTATAGAAGCGGATAAAACAAACAAATTTAGGAGATTTTTGACCTACAACAAGTCAAAAGTATAATACATTCGTGTGATTCTAATAACATCCACTGGACTCGTCTATCTCATTATCCTTAGGCACAAACAGAGACAACAGAAGCACCCATTCTGCGCCTCGTTCATTCTTACAAAAAGAAAGAAACCGTCTGTCAAAGGATTCAATCAAAAGAAAGAAATGGAGTATGGAAGCCCTCTTCACTTGTTCATGGCCGTCGTTCCCTCCTCTCCTTCCTCGATTCTCGATCGTCCCTCTCCCGGTCCCGACGCGATTCGCATGGCAATTC
>JACMIJ010000854.1:0-15124 GCA_014805365.1 Koerneria luziae
TTTCTTATGCTCCACAAGTCTCTACTTGCCTATCAGAACTGTGATCACTCTCCGGTGTTTTCCGCTCTGCAGAATCTCTCTTCTGCCCTCACGCCAAGAATTCTCGTTCTTGCACTTTTCCGAACCTGAAGAAGGCAACAGTCATCCACTTGTCACATACCATTCGAAAGCCCTTGATGCCTGCAAAATTATCAGCACAATCACATTCAGAACAACTTCCATTGAATAGAGTTACGGATCAACCAATGTCAAAAAGCAAGCCAGATTTATGATCAACTGGAGGAACCTGAAGAAGGCAATGGTCAGAAGTTTGTGATACATCATTCGATAGCCCATGATGCCTGCATACTTACCTGAACAATCACATTGAGAGCAACTTCCATTGAACAGAGTTGCAGCTTTCTCTCTCTTCCTGCCGAACGTGTAATACACTGTCACAATGTACTTCGATTCCAGCCACCCAATACATGCACATTCTTGCAAGCCAGTAAAGCAAAGCAACATGTATTTATGCGTATACACGTATTATAATGCCGAAAGTGACGCGGGTGTCAAGCCTCTCGGGACAACAAATACTGGACAAGTTCGAAGATACTTGTCGCGGGCGTTTCGCGAAGACGCTGGGCGCTTCCCGCGTTCATGTGCCGATGAATCGCGCGCAGTGCCGCTTCGACGAGCCGCGGCGGCTGAACGAACACGGACAGCACGGGCGCCGGCGGATCCCATAAAAGCATCAGCACCTCGCCGCTGGGCGGCAGAATGCGAAACCGGTAGATGTTATCCGCCGGCTGCTCGCGGAACACCTCCGTGCCGAACCACATCTTCAAGTGCAGATCGTAGCTGTCGATGCAAGTGCCGGTGCCGTCGGTCGCGTACGCGAATACGGTGTCCTCGAAGAAGCAGTAGGCATAGGACGGCTCGCTCGTCGTGCCCGAAAACGGCTTGTCGTCGAAGGTCGGAAAGCGCTCGAGGCGATTCTCGCTGGCACGATACGCGAAGAGACCTTCCGTGCTCAGTATGCACAGCGAATCCTTGTAGGCGCCCAGAAAGTTTGCGTTACGCAGCGCAAACGCATTGCGCAGTGCGGCCGACTTTCCCGCCGTCACGTAGAGCTGGACGTTATCGAGGGCCGTGTTCGCCAGCGCCAACAACCACTCGCCCGAAGTCAGACGATACCCGGCGTGCATCCGGTAGTCGTGCGGAATACGCACGTCCGCCACGTGTTGCGCAATCTGCAGTTGCGTAAAGTGTCGCGTCGGTGTCACGTAGTACAGCTGCAGTGATTCGTCGCTCTCCACCGTCATCGCGAATGTCGTGCTGCCGTCGAGGAACGCCAGCAAATGCACGCGATCGCTTCGCACGGACATCGGAACGGGAATCGCTGGCAGCCAGCAGTTGCGGATCTTCGAGAACGCCTGAACGAGGTTCTGCTCGCGGCCGTTGTGCATCGAGTCGATGTTGACGATCAGCCATTCGGAGTTCGCGATGACGCTGTCCTCCAGCAGATTGAACTGCTGGTCGAACGACTCGAGCATGTCGCACGTCGGCCGGAAGTCGCCGTAGCGATAGCCGACGGCCATCGTCTCTCTTCACCTGAACAGAGGCTTGAGGGAACGATTCTGCTTTTGTTGAGTACGCAAATGATCGTTTTCCGAACTACTAGCAACAATTAATTACTCACTTATCGGACAAATTCGTGACCACTGTGTTCGAGGTGGTCGGCCAAAGACGTGATCGCGAGACGAGTTTACCGAGGAGCTTGGCCCAACGTTTCTGAGATGCGCTGTCGTTGATGTTTCCAATGGGGCCCTTCTGAATAAATAAAACAAATTTCGAGATTAACTTATTTTGGTTAAATGTGCGTGGAATAACTAATAGAATAGCACATGCATACAGTATCAGTGCGTAAGTGACCGATCATTCTGAAACAATCTCAAAAGCGCACAAATCGTCACAATTCAGTTTCCATCACTAAACAACAAATCGAACAAAATTTCTGTTTTCGGTCATAAATTGAGCATATCCTTAGAGTCATGTCGAAGTACAGTTACTATTATTAAGTTTAACGAACAAGTCATGGCTTGTGCCATCGTCTCACTCATTGTTCTTCTGCTCACTTCAATCTCTCGGCGGCTCCCCGAGTATACTAAATAGACTATGCCCTCTGCTCCTGCAGTGGAAACACTGAGAGCTGATCAACTCTGGCGTCATGTAAAGCTGTGGACATTACCAGTGTGGGAAGTGTACTTGATGAAAGCTACAGTAGCGAAACGGGTCGGTCATTTTCCCCGTATGACTTCATATTCAAAAAATTAGTGGAGGAGAAGTGAAGAACAAGCATGATGCCAGACTATGCTGCTACCCTTGCAGTGAAAACTTGCGAATCGAAATTACAACACGGTGAAAGGTCAGACAGATATCGTTGAGCATTCAACTCGTCGCCTGTACTGCACTCTTTTTCCACATGCTTTTCAACAAACTTTATTTCGTACAATAATTCACTGCTTGTGCGCTGTGAGTATGGAAGAATGAACAACGGGCGACAAACAAGAAAACAATTACAAAAAACTTTGAACACATTTATAAACGCATTCGCGTATGTCATCTAGTCCGATGGAGTGAAAACTCCTTGAACGCAGTCGAATCCTTTCACATGGCTTCCAGCCACGAGGAACGTCCGTGTGTGTTCCATCGAGCCATTGGATGGCCAAAGGAACGCTTTCCTTGAACTGGCTTGCCTCTAAAGTAGTATATTTCTTATATTCAATGGCTTTTCCACCTTTCTATATTCATTCCTGAAACCTTTTCTGCATATTTCAACTTCCGTATACAAGCGGTTACCTTGATATCATGAACCATCGTGACTCCTCTCAGCCATTCGTTGGTGCGGCGAGTGTAATTCCGACCATTTGCCGTTTCATTCGTCTCTGATCAATAGCTTGAGGGAGTTTTCCATGTTTCTGCACCATATATCATGCCTGGAAGTATACAAATATTAAATAACTTCCGTTTATGGACCATAGATAAGGCTCTGTTTCTCAGGAATGAACCATGCGTGGAAAAACACTGACGACATCGATAGAAAGACCACTTCTTCGTGCGACTGTTACCAACTCAGTTTCCATACGTTCGGGTTCAACTCTCTTGGAAGAGAACAGTACAATGTCATCGGCAACTAGCAGATGTGTGAGCTGTTGACCTCCTATCTACCTACAAAAAAAGTTTAAAAGTCTGAAACTATGTGTAAATTCTAATGACTGACGAACTGATGAGTCATTTCTATCTTCTTTGGGCAGTGATGTGCACCAGAATCGAGTCTATGCCAAGCAACACCGCCTCTTGGATGTACTTTATGGTGAGTAACAATAACAAAACTCTTGATAGCCTGAACGCTTTAACGTACTTCCGTTGTTGTTATCTTATTACGCACTAAAATTGCTATTAAATCAAAAAAACGAATGCATCAAATGATGCATCATGTTCTCCGTTTCATACGTTTATATTTTCTTACTCAAACAATTGTCACTGTTCCATATTTAGAAAAACAACAAAGAAGTTAAATCAAACTAATTTGTTGAGCTACATGCAAATGAATAGCAAAAAAAAAGAAAATGCCCCCTTTGAAGTAGATTAGAGTATATCTATTCTGAAGGAAAGCCAGTTTATTATTTGCTCTTTCAGCATTAATGTTCCTGCTTTATTAATTGCTTTAAACACGGATAGGCGAATAACGATGCCTACGTTTCCTTGATGAATTGACAGCAAAACTAAAAAAAAGGAAAAAAAAGGAACACACCCACCATATCAACATGGTCCAATGATGAATCGAAAACGCAAGCCCTGCAAAATAATATTAACAAATGTATGTATGAAAGTTAGAAAAATTAGCAATTCTAACTGGCTGAACATGATAAGGATAGTAATATTTTGAGTATTTGAAAAGTTGCCAACACGTTTTCACTTGCTTTGAGTCATCGAATCACCACAACGGCAGAGCTGTTTTAAGCACGGAAAAAGTTTGTATGCAACACAAAAGAGCGTATTGATTACGTATAAAATAATTTTTTAGGCATAGTTTTCGTTGTTCGTAATAACGAAAACACACCACTTCCTCCTCCACGAACAACAGATGTCCGCCGTCCAGGACCAACAAACACTTCGTCCAAGACAAACATCCCCCCAGTTCCACAGATGCCAAGTGCTTCGATTCGGGACGGTTGACTGATCTGAATGAGAAAAAAAAGAGAAAAAAGTTCTGTTTTTCGTTCTGTTGGCTGAGAATACATCTTTCTTCGTAAAGTCGGTCGCCCTGAGCTCTAGAAATATTCGTTGTTCGTAACAATGAAACTAACTTTCTACACAAACTAACAATGTAACTTTCTCCACAAACCAGCAAATTTCCAAAATGCAGTAAAAACATTAACTATTATATTTGTTTGAAACATAGCTTTTATGGTGCGGAATATTTGTAACCAAGATTTGAGTTTTGGTAAAATAACAAAGAACATTGGACAACTCATTCAAAACGGTGTACAGTTAATGTGTTCTTATATGAACCGTGTTGTAATAACCAAAAGAAAGAAAACAAAGAAACCATGAATGCACATCACCCACCTTGATACAGTGAACTGAATCTTTAGCACGATCATGACGTCTGGGTCTGAGCGGTTCACATCAGATGCAGCACGAACATGTCATCCTGCTGAAAAAAACAACGAATACTGAATAAAGAAGATTACTGCAAGGAAACACAACTGGTAAAAGAGCAAAAGATGAATGAAAGTGATAAAATCAGTTCTAATTTGCCCTGAGCTCATCAGTAATCGACAGCAATTCGGCTGTTGGTCATTGCAGGGCATTTCCACGATGCAAAATATGCCCTCCAATGCTCGTTCGGGCTTCCACGTGCTTTCGACCATCAACAAGTGTTCCCACTTCTATTCGAAAGAGATCAGCAAAAAAGCTGTGGCAAGAAAAACGTGACAGAAGCGCGAAAACACTTGTCTTACAATTAGAGCACGGGAGGTGTAAACTGGAGGAAAGATGGAACTTACAAAAAAATCCCCACACAAAGATGTGATTTGAGTAAAATGGCGAAAACAGTGCTCTTAACAGACATAGCAAGTGTGGAACCCATGTCTTACAACTACAGCACTGAACAAATAGTTTTCTTTAGGAAACATGTTCATCTTAACATTAGAAAAAACTTCCCAACAGTTGTCGTAATAGCACAAAATCATCTCAGCGAACAGCGAATAGTCTTTTTCGGCTGGTGGAAAACAGCATTGTCGTAAGCTTACATGGCGAAGACCTGAAACAGAAAAGGCGTTAGAGATAAAAACGAGGAAATGAATTAGAAGAAGAAAGGAGGAACCTTGAACTAGCAATTGAGTCGACATATTGAGTATTAACATTTGTAGTTCCACCCGAACTCCACTTCATCAACAAATGGATATTATTTCAACTCAAATGTGAAAGCTAAAAGAATATTTTACCCCTCTTCTATAAACGGAACTACCTAGTTTACCACACCTTTGGAACAACTGAAAAAAACTGAAAAACTCTGACTGAAAAAAAATATCTTCGTCCGGAAGAAACGCACAGCAAAATAATAAGGAATCGTGACGTTTCCCCTCCACCGAAAACTTTAAAAACTTTGGCTCTTTCCATGTCATCCTAACATTACAGTTAAAGATAGCGTGATTTAACTTAAGCAACTGAATATAAACTAACACAATAATTGCCAGCAGAAAACGCAAAGATACTTACCAAGCAGTGTAATCGCACTCTGACCGGGCATTTGTATGTGAAAGTGATGTTGTGTTGTTGTGCTAAAGGATCGAAGGACACATCATCCTGAAGAAAAGGAACTCATTGACTGAACATAAACATGCAAAAAGTTAATAGTAACAGGCAAATGTAGCTGCAGAAAAGGGAAACAATTGCCCCCACCTTGAAAACTTGGCAATTTGCCAAGGAGAACTACCGTAGCCGCTTTCTTCACCATAGCACCACAAAGCCTAGGAAACAGATTCGCATCAAAATGATCCAATTCAGTAGTTGGTATCAGTCTGGGAGAGTCCAAGTAATGAACACGACGGAAAGCCAGGAACAAGGAAAATGCTGAAAGTTAAATGTAATCACAGCTGTTCATCATCTCGTGTTATATGTTATCAACATAGCCAACGCATCAAGTGATGTTTCATGTTCTCTGTTTCATTCATTTATGCTTTCTTATGTCACTATTCCATTCTTAAAAAACGATAAGATAAAATTAGCTAATTTCGAAGTACATGAAAATGAAGCGCAAAAAAGGGAAAGAAATGAACCTTAGAAGTAGATTAGAGAATATTCATTCTGAAGAAAAGCCAAAGTATTACTTGCTATTTCAACATTAATGTTCCTGATTTATTGCTTGCTCTAAACATGCATGAGTGCACAACGATGCCCACGTTTCCTTGAAGAATTGACAGCAAACACTTAAGTTTTGAAAAAAAATGAAACAAAAACTGGAACACACCCACCATATCAACGTGGTCGAATGATGAATCGAAAACGCAAGCAAGGGCTAGCCCTGAAAAGTAATATTAACAAATAGATGAAAAGTGGAAGATAAAAAAAATTAGCAATTCTAACTGGTTAAACATTAAAATGGATAGCAATATTTTTAGTAATTGAAAATTTATCAACACGTTTTCACTTGCTTTGAGTTCTCGAACCACCACAACGCCAGGGCTGTTTTAAGCACGGAAAAAGTTCGAGTGCAACACAAAAGAGCGCATTGATTATGCATAAAATAAAATTTAAAAAAAACATAGTTTTCGTTGTTCGTAACAATGAAAAAACACCACCGCCTCGTCCACGATCAACAGATGCCCGGCGTCCAGGACCAACAAACACTTCGTCCAAGACAAACGTCCCCCAGTTCCACCAGATGTCAATTGATTCTCCGCACCGGTTGATTCGGAACGATTGACTGGTCTGAATGAGAAAAAAAAGTTCTATTTTTCGTTCTGTTTGATTGAGATTGCATGTATCTTCGTAAACTCGATCGCCCTGGGCTCAAGAAATATTCCTTGTTCGTAACAATGAAACTAACTTTCTCCAGAAACTAACAACGTAACTTTTTCCACAAACCATGCCCAGTGTTATCGTTCCCTGGAGAACCAGCAATTGTCCAAAAGCAGTTAAAATTATTAACTATTTGTTTGAAACACAGCTTTTATAGTGCGGAATATTTGTAACCAAGATTTGAGTTTCGGTGAAATAACAAAGAACATTGGACAACTCATTCAAAATGGTGCACAATTAATGTGTTCTTGTATGAGCCGTGTTGTAATAACCAAAAGGAAGAAAACAAAGAAAATATGAATGCGCATCACCCACCTTGATACAGTGAACTGAATCTTTAGCACGATCATGACATCTGGATCTAAGAGGTTCACTTCAGATGCAGAACGAACATGTCATCCTGATGAAAAAACAACGAATACCTGAATAAAGAACATTACTGCAAGGAAACACAACTGGTAAAAAAGCAAAAGATGAATGAAGGTGATAAAATCAGTTCTAATTTGCCCAGAGCTCATCAGTAATCGACAGCAATTCGGCTGTTGGTCATCGCAGGGCATTTCCACGATGCAAAATATGCCCTCCAATGCTCGTTCGGGCTTCCACGTGCTTTCGACCATCAACAAGTGTTCTCACTTCGATTCGAAAGAGATCAGCAGAAAAGCTGTGGCAAGGAAAAAATGTGACAGAAGCACGAAAACACTTGTCTACAATTAGAGCACGGGAGGTGTAAACTGGAGGAAAGATGTGACTTACAAAAAAATCCACACACAAAGATGTGACTCAAGTGAAATGGCAACAACAATGCTCTTGGCCGGTATGACGAGTGTGGAACCCATGTCTTACAACTAGAGAAAAGAACAAATTGTTTCTAGGAAACAGACTCCTTTCAAGATAAGAAAAAACTTCCCAACAGTTGTCGTAATAGCACAAAATAATCTCGGCGAACAGCAAATTGTTGTTTTCTGCGGATGGAAAACGGCATTGTCGTATGCTTATATGTCGAAAACCTGAAACAGGAAAGCGTAAGAGATAGAAAATGACGAAAAGAATTCGAAGAAAAAAGGAGAAAAAACTTTGAAAGCTAGCAATTGAGTCAACATACTGAGTATTAACATTCGTACTTCCACCCCACTCCAGCACCAACATTATTACAACTCAAAAGTGAATATTAAAAAACTTTTTACCCATCTCTTAAAAACGAACAAAATAGTTTACCACTGCTTTGAAACAGTAAACTACGACTGAATCATATCTTCGTTTGGGAAAAAACATAGAGCAAACAACTGCATAATAAGGAAATCGTGAAGTTTCTATCCGTTCTTGAACAGAAAAGTTTAAAAACTTCTTGCTCTTTCCATACAATTAAGCTAGCGTGATTTAAGGTTCGTAACTAAATACACACAAACACATGAATTGCTAACATAAAACGCAAAGATACTTACCAAGCAGTGTAATCGCAGTCTAACCCCGGCATTTGTATGTGAAAGTGATGTAGTGTTGTGGTAGAGAATCGAAGGACACGTCATCCTGAAACAAAGGAACTGATTGACTGAACACAAACCTGCAAAAACGTAATAGAAACAAGCAAATGCAACTGCAGAAAGCAGAAGCAACTGCCCCCACCTTGAAAACTTGGCAATTTGCCAAAGAGAACTACCGTAGCCACTTTCTACACCACAACACCAGAAAGCTTAGGAAACAAATTCGCATCAAAATGATCCAATTCAATAGTTGGTATCAGTCTCGGAGAGTGTTAGCAATGAACACGACGGAGTAATACCTGGAACAAGGAAAATGCTGAAAGTTGACTAATCATAAACAGCCTCTGATCAATATTTGTCCACTACAGGCCCGCTATATGAGACAACCACTTCCATAGTTCAACAACTGACGGACCAAAACCCCAACATCACGTTGGTGTTAAACTCGAACCGATGAAAAAAGACAAACTTTATTTAACTTTATGCACAGCAAGAGCCAAGGACACAACTTACAACGATACGGTAGGTGGGTGTGGAAAAGACAAATACCGTAGTAAGAAAAATGTGTGTTTTATCGATTGAAGACTCTTTTTACATTTTACATTTTTATTTATTTATTTAATTTAATTGAAGACAGTTCAACTTTTTCCTACCTGCAAGAGCTATTCCTGTTTCTTTACATATATACCGTATCGTTGTAAGTTGTGTTTTACCTACCGTATCGTTGTAAGTTGTGTCCTTGGCTCTTGCTGTGGTACACATGTGTGTAAGTGTTATGCCTTCACATGTTGTACGTCGAAACCGATAAATATATATATTTATTTACCTGATGCACGTTTCGGGAATGCGTTGACGGTTTGTATGTGAAATTTTAAAGGGGGGCCAGAAACCGTGAGTCCTCGGAGGAAAAAAAAAACACCAATTGCTTATATAGTTGCGCCCCTCACAGTAGTTTCGGGTCTCTTATACACACAATTCTGCTGACAGAAAACAACGGTTTCCGGCCTCCTTATTGAGTACCGGTACTGATTGTTTGTTGCTACATGTTGCTATCGAAGCGTTAGTCATACGACGACGTCTTTCTCCAAGAGACGATCCCACAAGCGCATCAAAACACTTTCGCACAAATAATAACTTGTTCCTTAAACTAAATAATATCCGTTTTTCATTATGAATCTCAAGTTGTGCTCGATTTAGTGCTAACTGCCAAAATTTATATCAATTGGTTGCTTAATGACAGAAATATGAGCTTGTGCGCTTAGGATTTTTGCGCTTTTGGGATCGTCCCTTTCTCCAATACCTATGCTGATGTGTCGCGATACGTCTGCCCATTGTACGCGTACGGGTCTCGTTGCAGAATAGTGGGTTCCGGCAATGGGTGTGTTCAGTAAAACAAGTTGGAAAAGTTGCCCTGAAGATGCATATCGGGCTCTCTTAAAAACAATCAGCTTGATGTAGAAATCCCTCGGTGCTTGTGCTCGCCTTATGCTGCAGAAACAGGCCATACGATTTTGTACATATCCTTCATCAACGACATAACAGTCCGAAACTCTGACGGTTGCATAGCGAGGAAGACCGATAGTGAAGAGAGATATGCAGCATTATTACAAATTAGCATACGAGACAATAGTACGTTGGCCAAATAGTTTGTCATAGAAATCATAGATCACGATGCAAAGGGAATCCATAACAAATTAGCCTAAATTGTATCATTTCTTTGCCTTTCGCGTTAGTTCTCACTAGGCTGCACGACGTTGGCCTGCGGAAATTCTTAAGCACAATATGAGGTGTTTTGATAGAACAGGCATATTTGACCTTTTCCACCATCAAGCTATACTTTAGCATGCAAGAACAAAGTTTCCTTTCAAACGATTGTCAATGCGTAGTAGTAACCTTCCTGTGTTGGGCATTTCCCCTCCCAGGAAATCTTTTAACAGCCCCAAATATATCGGCATCTCGACCACACACCGCATTCCACATAGGTTCAGCTGAATTGGCAATGTTCTAATCTCTCTGGGTAGTACTATTGGAAAATAGCATCAGATGCTTCCGAAACAGCACCGAGTTACATAGGCATTGAAGACGTTAACTAAATTGAACATGCGTCTTACCTACGAGAGTGCACATATTATTGGCTTACCTAACTCCTTTCTGTACAAATGTCCGACTGTCACTGCATGAGTAATCTTATTGTTAGGATTCTTTCAATTACCCAAATATGCCAAAGAAAATTCAAAATTTTTCGTAAATCTAAACCGTTTCACAATCTTGTGAACTGCGTTGAACTATGAAGAACCTTTATACGCCTACAAAATAAAATTCATGGTTACAGTCGGATATGTGTAAAGAAAAGAGTTAGAAATTCCAATAGTACAGTCGAGTAAACTCAAGAAAAAAATTTTTTTACCTCACCCTCTCATAATCTTACGCATCGTTATTTTTTCTGAACAATGTGCAAGTGTTTACGCGCGCACACTGTATGTATCACAACGCGGTCGCCATATGAATCGAACCAATCGCTTTCTCTAGGCGCTAATGTCGTCTTCCATCATGCGATACGGCATGACCCCTCCGAATCTGTCAGGCGGTGGGCGGATGCCGCTGTTCGCTCCGTTCAAGAAGCAGGTGATCGCCAGCAGCGAATATCTCCTACTGGCCGCGAAATCACCGAACAACGGCACGCAGCTGTTCGTCTTCCCGAAGGCGAGGAATGCGTACATCGAATCGCCGTACCTCGTCCCGCGAAACATCTCGAATGGCGACCTCCGTCTGATCGGCTTCGTCAGCGAGAACGAGGCCGTGGCGAAGACCCGCTCATCCCTCATCCTCATCAGGCTCACGACCGGCGCATCGAACGAAGTCAAAATCTCGTACACGATCCACTATTCGATATGCGGGCTGTCCGCGTACGCCATCAAGTCGGCCACCGTTCTGCTCGGCTCTTCGTCCATCCGGCTGCTGCTCTTCGCCGACGATGATGGCCATACGTATTTCCGTCTCCTCGACGTCCAGAACGGAATCGCCGCCAGCAATCGGACCACCGAGACGTTTGAGCTGCCGGAGGAGACCGGCAGCAGCTATCGTGTGCTCGGATGGCACGACGGCTGTCCGGTCTTCATCGCGCAGGGTGTAGGTGCGCCGGTGGACTCGCCGCGTGTCTATCGCTACGACGTCGAGGCGAAGTTTCTGTTCCCCTATCCAAACTTTGTCGCCTCGCCGACCGCCGACCTCCGACACTTCGCCGTCATTCAGGGGCACCGGCTGTGCGACTGCGACTCGAGCCCGTTCGGGCAGATTCTGGTGTTCGACCTTTCGGCTGGGCGATGGGAGCCGGAACCGCTGCGACTGCGGTGCGGTCAGGACGCTCTGATGCGTGCGAAGCGGATTGGCGATGGAGAGACGCTGTTGCTGACGTCCGGTGCCCGGAGGCGAATCCTCTCGACGTTCTTCGACAATCCGCCGCGTTTGGCCGAAATCGCGATGCGTGCGCTCCATCAGCGCATGCCGTCGCACACCGCGCAACTCCTTCATCGGTCCGACGTTGTCCACCCATCGGATCTCGCCCAGTTCCTCCTTCTCCACCAGCAGCCGCCGGCCTGAATGTGCACATACACACAGAGAGACTGCCATATTAATTGTTGTTGTACATAGTGCTATCAGCCATATAATGTTACATAATCAGCCATATAACTATACAATGTTCTCCCGGCCGTATATGTTCAATCGAGCCAATAATGCTAATACGTGTTTTATTCCGTGATTTCAATGCGTTTTATAAATATATTTGTAATGTTGAAACGTGAGAAACACACCACATGAATGAGGATTGTTGGTGCATCAAAAAGGGCGAAAGACGACCTTGTTTTCCTTATGCTTGGGTGATACTTCTTATCCCACCAGTAAGCGGAAAAAAATCGGTATTATGTAACTGGTCTCGCTTACCGGCCTTCAAATTTCTGATCGATGATTGAATCAGCTCCTCTTCGGAATAAGAGATCAAGATTCCACCGTGAGTGAATATTTCCAAAATATTCGAAACAAACAACTACTGAAAGTAATCTTTTGTAGCTCACCGTTAGTAAAAGCAAAGCACTACCCATACAAGGCCTTGTAGCCTGTGGGGCAGCAACCGAGGCAGCCGTTAGTGGGCAATGATGTATTTCTCAATGTCCCGAGCTCATCGTTAATTGTCAGAAATTCGGTTGTTGGTCATGGCGGGGCATTTCTACTGCAAAATACGCCCTGCAATGTTCATTCGAGCTTCAACGTGCTTTCGACCATCAACAAATGTTTCCATTTGCTTCGAGTAACACCAACGTATTATTTTGGAAACGTGAAAATTGTAGAAACATTTGTCATGCAATCATAAGACGGGAATTATCAGCTATTAGAAATTCAGTTATAATAAGCACACATGTTCCTCACTAGTGACTGACGTACAGGAAGTCAGAAATTTTTGAACTGGAACACACTCTAGGAGTACCAAATTTCCACTGAAAACTTTTTTCTCAGAATGTTGAAATAACTGTGACTGGTCACAGTGTGGAGACATTATATGGCGATAAGAAAAATCATCACCCAGCGCCTGAGAATCTGCCGTTCCCGCCGAATCTCACGCACATCCGAGAAGACGATTATTTCGTCCAGACGATAAATTATTCCTTCCTTGAGTCATGCCAGCAGCTCTGTGATCGTCTCACATTTCGTCCTCCCCTTAAATGCTGACAATTATCGAAAGGCAAGTGGAAAAGAAATCTGCACATGAATATCTTGGTAGCAGAATTGGAGAATATTGAACTATTGGCGTTTTGGTAGTTCCAGCGAACAAATTTCTTACGCCTATGCAACGAAATGGTGCCATCAAAACATCGCTTCAAAATTCACAAATCAGAGCCATAAAACCGAAGAAACATACAATAGGCCCCAGAAATCGTTTGAACAATAAAATATTTGAATATTGCATGAAAATGGAAATGACAACTCAACGGGGCAAGAAAACGTTAAGCCTGTAGAACACCACCTACCGCAGTGTTCTTTTTGTGTTCTCTTCGGATCCGCTCATTGCTCGACCGAACTAGGAGACTAACTCGCGGTGCACTGCAACATCAAAATCGGAGTTCCACGAATCTCGTCTTTGGCAGTCGTTCAACATAAGCCTGCAATACAAGAATCTTACCTACGACAACAAGCCTCACAATTAGCAAAACGTAAGATAGATTTTACTTTTGCAGGCTTTTTTCAGCTAGTTGTATAACCGTAACGGAAACAAACGAAAAATTGGTTGCAATCCTACCGTTTTCAAAGGAAAAACGGAAGGACTGTTCAGTACTGAGACTACCGCCGACCGTAGTTGAACCCAATGAGGAAAGAAAACACCGACCATCAGATGTGTTGCCGCGTCTTCACAGTTCATTCTTCGTGTAGCTTCCACACATTGCCAGTGAAGTACGCTCGGAAATGAACATATGCACTCGAAAAAGAATGACCAGGAATTTCAACTGCTAGGCTATGCTTTGTAACTTGACAAATAAAGAAATTGGGGCAAGAGTGCTTTGGCATGCTCTGCTCTTTGAAGCATATTTTCCAGCGAAAATATGCATCTAGTTACAACATTGCGTCCAAATATAATATTAGAAATAAAAGCACAGTGCCCACCTTAGGATGAGTGAGAACATCCGGATCTTACAATTAGAAGAGGAAACGTCAGCAACATCACAAGGAAACGGACAACCACGATTCCTAAAGCATACCAATTAATTGGAAAAAATATGAACAAGAAAACGAACAATAAACAAGAATGGCGATCGGTCAACGTCAAAAACGTCGCCAACTAAGACTTTTGTAATGTGCTTGACAAGCTGCTGCCATACCGTAGCCATACCGTCGCCCCCCACCCACTACCACACCACAAGCCCGTGCAAGTAGAAGACTGTCTGGATGCAAACTGGTTGCAATAACGACTGTGAATTGTGGTTAACACGAATTTTTTGATAGTGTCAATAACGAAAGCGTAGGGTAACGATACTTACTGCTTCAAGCTGACACCGAAACAGTACCAGGTATTCTTCGGTTTGCTTATTCTTCAGTGCTTGTTGTACTGTTAGATCAAAAAAGTTCTCATGAAAATGTATGTATCTAGTTTCACTTGTACAGGGAAGGTGGTTACTGTGCATCAGCTCTCCGCCTTTCGCAGTTTTGATAGGACATTTTTGATATTCTACTACCGTAATGAAGTCAAGTAAACTGACAGTTAGTTGCCAGGTAATGTTTATCCTTTCCGACAAATAGCAAATTCTTACTGCTTTGTGCTCTCAGACAGCCGAGGATTATCTTGCACTCATCGCAGTGATAGGATAGCTCTCTGATGAAGGAAAAAAAGACCTGCAACTGCAGCAACGAAAAATGCCTAATATCTTCACATACGGTATATACCTTACATTCTATTATATGGGCGGAGCTTTGCTTAAAACGGTACGTCGACTGTACCAAGTCCAGTATCCACGCTAATTATGTAATTGAATGGGGGCGGGAGGTGGTAGAAAGGCACTCTTCACACGGTCTCTCTTCAC
>JACMIJ010000855.1:0-14760 GCA_014805365.1 Koerneria luziae
GGAGATTCTATATTTCATTTTGGGATGTGCCATAGATTATCTTTGCGAAGATCCCTCACCGTATTCCCTCACATCGGGTTGTCCCTTATGTCAGATATTTTGAGGACCCTCCTCTTACTTTCATTTTCCTAACTCATTCTGTACGAACAATGACATACCACGGTAACGTTTTTTTTTTTCGATTGAAGCTGAAGATTCTTGGTTGTTTGTGCAATATTGAGCACAAAATGTCAATGTTGGTATAATACAATTGCCTTTCAATGCATTCCAACTTTCCGTGGAGGTGCTTCTTCCCTTCCTTCATGCGATATTCCCTTTCTCAGCATTATCTGACCTGGTTGCTCAATGTGTATAATATGCACCAGTTGGGACAAGTTCAAGTAATTACATTTCTTGTTGTAGCACACACGGCTGTATCGGCTCATTCTTTACAGGGTAGAGTATTTGAGAGCATAACGTACAGTCTTATGAGCTTTGGCTGCATAAATAAAGTGATCTTTTAAGCTTAGTTGTGAATCTTATTTCATTTCTCAAGCGGATCACTAAAACCATATAACAATAAGAATGTGCTCGATTTGTCCAACTGATTGTGTTCCTCGGTTCTCCATTCACTCTGGCAATGCTAACACGTGTTCCTCGCCCAGTTCTATTTTCTTTGCCTCGTTTATTTTTTCCTTGATGGATAGGCTTATATGTATATTTCATATTGATTTCTATGTAAATCATTCAAATAAATATTATATTTTAAAAGATTGATTGTTGTCACAGACGAAAACATTGATCGTTGTTACGGAATATATTAATCGTTGTTGTTGGAATCCCTAATACTTTAGGATTTTGTTAGATAATGATTTTCACACAATGTGAACTGTCATGTTACAACAAGAGCAAGTGATGTATGATTGTGACATACATATTATGCACATACGTTTATAATGGGATTGTTTATTGGATGTACCTCTATGGGGTCAATTCTTATCGTTCCATGTATCTCGTCTGCTGCCCCCTTCTTTTTCATTCTTCCGTCATACCCAGTTGGGTTCCTCATTGTTCCATCTCATTTTGTTGTGGGTCGCTGTCTATCCTACATATCTTATCTTTACAATAACAAGATTTTTAAAGTTTAAATTTTCTCAAGAACGACACGTTTTCTTGATCGTGTTGTATGTCCGTTAGAGAGGCAATTGTCCTACTGTATCCACCCTAATGCCACAGGCCACTGTCTGTCATGTTCGTAGTTTGAACGTGTTGTGTATTTCACTTATTTATTTCACTTTCCTAATTGTAAGCAGAGACGCTTAGATATTGTTTATTACTGGACTCTAAACTGATTGTGAGAAGAGAACTATATATACAACGATATACAACGATGAACGTTTTGAAAAGGAAAAGAATGAATTTTACCACGAAAAATAAGGTTATAAGCCAATGCACTATATAGTGGTTACAGCGCATTTCGTTATCGTTAAAGATTCCTCACAATGACAATACTCCATTTATCTTACCGTGTGTGAAACACACATTGACGTTAAGGAAATGGAAGTAACTTTATTGTGTACTCCAACCTGTCGACAAGTCTCAGTCATTCAAATCCACCATCACCCAATACCAGCAGACGAGAAGCAGCTCACCCGGGGCTTCACCTACCTCGGGCTCAGAATGACGTATGATGGATCCACTCTCCCCGACGCACCAATGGGGCATGGACGAAGTGGAGGGAGACGACCGGTACAATAAGAAGATGTCCATCCGGCTGAAGTCGAAGATATACAGGAGCGTCATCCGACCAGTCGCCCTGTACGGAACGGGATGCTGGCCGACAACAAGAACCGTTGAGAACTCCCTCCATGCAATGGAAATGAAGATGATCCGCTGGTCACTCGGATATACCCGGAAGGATAAGAAGAGGAACACAGATGTCCGGAAGTGGATCGGCGTCGCCCCGATAACAGAGAAACTCAGAGAAGGCAGGCTACAGTACTTCAGACACGTCATGCGGAGGAATGAGAGTTCAGTGTGCTCCCTGCATTTGGCCGGAGAGTTGTTGAACAACGTCCACGAGGACAACCGAAGACACAGTGGATGGATACACAAAACCTCGAGGGTACTGTTATTACACATATAAGTTAGTTCTTTGCTTTTCCGTTTATTACTAACAATAAGCACTTATTGTAGTGTAGTTTTTTGAGATATTCGTGGTGTTCGTATTATTGTGTTGTAATGCATTGTTAGCCACTGACCTTTCCTGTTTTGGCTATGGTTCCTGAATGTTGTCACACCGTTTATTACCCCAATACCGTAATAAAAGCATTGGAACGTTTGCGTCGAATGTAACCTATTGTTAATGCCCGTAAATACCAGTGTTTGTATGCGTGGTTCTGAAGAGTTACCGCGATAAATGCATTGTATTGCAATTGGACGAGAATAAACATCCCAGTCCGTACGGCGGAATCCCTCTTCATGGCCGTCAACTTGCCACATTCCTCCACAAGCTCATTGAGTGTGGCACTCGGTTTCTCTGTCACAATCTTCAACAACCGAAAGTCAGTCTCGGGTAATCTATTATATACTTGCCCTTACAATATTCGTCTCTCCTGGTATTCACTTCTTCAGATGGCTTAATTGTAAGTCCGTCACAAATTATGCAATTGGTGGCCATCAAAGTAAGCCTTGTGCAATTTATCCGCATTTGTTTGCATATGTTAGTAGTGAGGATTACGATAGCCATTTTTCGGTTTGATTTGGATTTGGGTGGAGGAGACTGGGAATCGTTTTCTAATCTTGGTTCTTTTGATGGAATAATTGCACACCAGCCATGGATTACCATACTAATTGGAAGCTTGTTTGACCCGTCTTCTGTTATCTTCACAGCTTTCTCATTTTGAACATCCTCTTGTCCTCTCTTGGAAGTTGATATCATATCAGCTGATAGGAAGTGTTTCATGATGGACGGGTGGACGATGTTGATAGGGTGTGATAAGTTGTCTGTCAATCTGATGTCAATGCTGTCATTTCCGTCTGTCGGAGCAGTTCTTGTCATTCTCCTGTCATTCGCATCTACTTCTGCTTGTCAGTTCATCTTGTCGTGCGTCGTTTTTCACTGCGAATCGTACAAGTGACGTGTCCGTGCAGGTGTGTCGGTTATCTGGCAATCTGCCAAGTGCGCACACTTGGGATAAGTGATGCCCATTTAGCCGTTTCTCGCATGACGTCATTCAAGATCTTCAGAAGTAAATAGTTGATTAGCAGATGCTTGACTCTCCTGACATCCAATCAAACATATTCGTCTGTGTCTGATCACTTGGTTTTCAATATCCATTGGACTTGTACTTTTGAAATTTCAGTCATCCTATGCTCGTTGAACATGAGTTCGTGAGCATCCCTTAGATTTCTAGCATATCGAGAATGTATAAGTGGGGGTAAGAGAAGCAGACATACAAATGTGGCCAGGCATACATAGGAATCTGTCAGCAGCGATTGTTTTGCAGCACATCACGCGATGTCCGCGATAATCAGAATGGCAAGGAAGGCCTGTTGACAACGTCATATCACAAGAAGTATCGGGCTCCTTTTGGAAAACAAACTGATTGTGGGTCAGCAACACTCTTCTTCTTCTATTGTAGGATCCCTCTATGACGGACCAGAATGTTCTGTATCGCCTTTGTTGTCAATGTGATGGCTGGCGGAATCAGTCCGTTTCCTCTCACAATCACTTGATGGTCTGTCCATTTGCACCAACGCACGCGCTCCCGTTTGTATAATAGCTGTATAGAATGTTCCTGTGTCACTATCAATTTTCCTGTACTTTCTCTTCGTTTCCCTTTGAAGCCCAGTAAACTAAAACAATGGAGTAGAATATGTGTTAGAAACTGTACTGCTAGCTGATTTCGCTTTTCGACGTACAAGTAGCGATTGAAATATATGTTATTTATTCTTTTTCAAACTGCACCCTCTGTGTGTTTCGTGTACATCGTTCCCTGATTTCCCTGATTGCAGCCGTCATCCCCTCGATATTCTCATGATGTGTAGTTGATAAGGCAATGACTGACTTGTTTGTCGCGCTTTTTTCCGAGTTGTCACTGACGATTATTTGCTCAAATATGCCTGATTTGTGATGGGATTTATTGCGATGGACAGGTGAGGCGGGACATGGCACCGAAGAGGGCGAGGGAGTGAGGGAGTGAGGGAGTGAGGAGAGGGGGAATCGGGGAGGGGATACTGGAGGAAGGCTGGATGAGGTGTTGGCAGGACACGCAAAATATCTGACCATATGAAAACTCAGCTCATAGCATTAGGACTTTGGATATGGTAGAAGCTGAGGTGAGCGGGACAGCAAACGTAAACGAGAGGCTGGAACATCAGGTGAAACGAACCATGTAAATAAGCTAAAGAAGGACTTACGGCCAGACAAACAACTGTCAGGTGGTCCCAGACTACAATATCATGGAGCACCATAAATATGCTTGCTTCGTTTCTTCTTTTCCCCTCCTCCCTTCTTTCCCAATTTTCCTCTCCTGTGAATCTTCTGCCCTAATGGGGTGTCAGTGCGAATTACGCTTACTGTTTTACACGAGTAATAAAGCAGTAATTTATCTGTCGCTTGACGTCCTTGACGCGATTTGAGCCAAGTCACTTCAATTATGCTCGTAGGAATTCGAGTGAGATAATCATGATATACGTGTGATATGGACCTTCTGGTACAGCAGGATAAGCATAAAACAGAATGATTGAATGGGATAAACTGCTTTCGTTCTTATTGTTACTGGTTAGTGAGTGTCGAGTGTTCTTTCTGTATGGTGCGCCCCTGGGCAGAGTTCCGCATGGGCAGATACACAAGGGGTAATACTTTGTATAATATGTTATCTATAAAACGTGCTGATGACACGTTACTTATGCGACAATGCTATAAATGACCTGATTGACAGCACTTTTACGTTATGTCATGCCATTCGATTACTAATTGTAAGATCTAATTATAATAGTACGCCATTACAGTAATGTATGAAGAGCATTGTCACCTATTCTTTTGGTTTTCTCACTGACCAGAAGGCATACAACATCCCATGATGAGATCCACCCAGGGTGTTCTTCCCTCTTTCTACTATGTCCTCCTCACCCCCTCCACCCGTAGCTTTAGTGGCTCGTTCTCGTGAAGGTGTTTATCCAGGTTCCCATAATATTTTCTATTCCAATCGGAGCCACCGATAGACTCTTCTTCTATTCTGAGCGTTGCCTTTGGGTTCACACGTAGTGGGAGTCTACCGAGGAGCGATTGTCTCTAAGTGCCACCGGTCAGGAATTAATGATTCGCCGTTAGTGGCCATTGTTGCTAACAATAAGTGTATTACACACTAACACACTTTATGAGTGTTTGGGCCATTCTACGTGTAGCAGCCGCCCTTCCTGTGTGTCCCCAATACTCCTCTCACCTCCATGTTATGTCCTTTTATGAAAGAGCTCTAATATATTCAAAACTCGACGGTTTACCGAGGACTGCTTCGAATTCCCTTGTCTTTCAGTGCATTTGATGCCTCTTTGTGTCTCCAACAAGATCTCGCAATGTCCTTCCGCATAATGCAGGAGTGTGTGATTATGCACAGGGATTGCGCATATCAAAGGAAAGGATCGACAATGAGAAGAGCATCGCTTGTGCTGCAGTTGTTGTTCATGTTAGCACGCCAAGTGAGACCATTCAATTGTAAAACAAGCCGATAATGTCTTTATTTTCTTAGAGTGCTACTAAGCATGGAATGGGTTGTATAACTATGCTCTCTTTGGAATGAGTAATGGATGGGCGGATCTCTCGTTGTCTTGAGATGCTGACGAAGACGAAGAGTGATACCTGGAAGGATGTCCGTCCCGGTGATCGAAAGGGGGAGATGTCCGTTGTTTACGAGAACAACCAACACGTCCATGAACGTCTCTTGCTTTGCAACTGCAGATATAATATTTGTCTCCGGTAGTTGTCTGAAGAAAAACACACACATTTACTTAGAACTTTCTTTGCAAAGACCGCGTGAAGCTAGGTTTTGTCATTTGATTCTTTGCTGTTGAGTCTCTGCTAGAAGTTTTCGTGCCCAACAGGACCCCTGGCAGCCATTCTTCCTCTCTTCGTTCTAACGATTCCACTTTCATCGCACCCAGTGTGCAAATACGTTTTTTTGCCGACAAGATGGTTTTCTGATGAGTCTCTTTGAAGTGCCCGCACTTTTCGTGTCGGGACACGATCCGAGTCCGGGAAGAGGCGTTTTTATGATGGCACCTGGCAACTGATTGATATGTTTCCGAGCAAAAGTGATATTATGCCGAGAAGGTCACATCTGGCTGAACATGTGCGGGCAACATCGAAGGGGAGGGGGAAGGAGGTGGTGACAGATTCCAGTCCGGCACCTTCTTATGTCGTGGGAGGAGGAAGCTGGTGATAGATTCTAGTCCGACATCCTCCTTAACTCGTTAGGAGAATTCCCAACTATAAGTATATCAAATGTATATCACTCATTGCAGTCTTACGCACAACAAACATCTCACGTATCAGTACGATATATTTCGCATTTGGTTAAATTTTGCCGAACGGCCACATGTATTAAAATTATTGTATTTGGAAAAATTTCAACATAGTGAAATCCTTCCTCTTTTTAATACTCATCCTTTCCAATCGTGTCATTGCACTTCTTTTACAATTAGGTGTTACTTATCATTTTGATAAAGGGTGTAAGAAAATGAAGGGATTTTTGTATGTGGAACAAATATTTCAGTGCTTTTGCTTTCAATCCTCTTGCAATACTTTGAGTATTTCTTCTCTTTTCCGCAGTCTCTTTTTCCTTTACATTTCTTTTGTAAAGTAACTTATTGTTAGACCTATAACGGTTATTCTAACGATAGATAGGGCAACCTCTTCCTATTGTGAAGAATCGCTTCCTAACTCTGTAGATAGCGTGTGGTTCGTCAGTGATTGGTGCTAGCCTGGGTTCTGCAATTCTCAACTTTCGGATGAATGTCATTTCGGTGAGAGATAACATGCATATCTCAGTCACCCGGATATGACAGCCCGCACTCGTGTTGACCTCGTATTCCTCCCGCCTCGCCCTCATATAAGGCGAGATTGCCTTTTAATTAAACTTTTTGGTGCCTCTTTCAATTGAGGTTTCAATGGTGATATCAAGAAATGTCGGTCAAATTTCACAAAGCACTCAATCTGAATCCTTCCTATTTCCTGTGTTCTTTCTTACTTTGCGTTCTGCTTACGTTGTTAACCGTATGTAATGCCCCTACGTCTACCGGGTAAGGCGCAGGTGAAATGTCTTGAAAGGGGAAACTTTGCTTTTACTGTCCCTACAGTACCCCGTCCCTATTTGTCTGGTCAGGATATAGTTGTTGTTCTATCCGTTGGTTGATTGCGCCACTCCCCCTCCCTGTCATTGTCCCTCTCCTTGTCACCTCCTCCATCTCTGCCTCGTCCGTGTCGAGGATGGCGGATGAGTGATTTGAATGCCAGGGTTCGTCTCAAACAGAACAACTTTGCTCTAATCACAACGCCTTTGCTACATCCTGGTCACCGTTACCTCTTACTCTCAATACTGAGCCATCTTGTTCCGTTCGAGTACCATTTTTCCTTCTTCCTCTATGTGATACATTCTCGTCTTCAGCCATCTCTCCCGTATTCCTCCATCTTCCTCCCTCCTTCAGTGGTTCCTCTCCCTCCTCGAGGAGTCCCTCCTCCTCCCCCAGGAGTCCCTCATCCTCCTCGAGGAGTGCCTCTTGGTCCCCTCCTCGTCGCATCGTCCTCGTGTCTCATCGGCTGCCATCCATCTTGGTTCGCTGTCAGTGTCCGTCGTAGTTCTTCATCATCGCCTTTGACGAGGAAGATGGTGATAGATTATGATGAGACCATTCAGACAGAAAACATTCGCCATGCCTGCCAATGCGGCATCCAGCATGGATGCACACACTTCTATCCGACTTCTCTCCACTTCTACTTTGGCCTATTGTTAGTTAGCTTCTCTCATTCTGTGTTTTCTTGCTTCAATCACTATATTAGTTGCTTGGTGTGCTTACAATATGGATCCGCTCAATTTTGATTATGGCTATCGTTTTGTCCTGTTTCTATAGCTATTCTGTGCTTTGAGTGTCCGCCACTTGGGTGGTCTAATCGGCTTGAGCAATTGTGATTGAGTGCAACATATGCACCGTCTTCTCTGGCATTCTGGCACTAAAGAGGAGTCCCTTTCATTCAATACAAAGCTGACAACAAGAAAGTGTTAATTTTTATAAGGAAGATTATAGTAAAATAGTGTGTTGTAATCAAGTGTCTTATAAACTTTCAAAGAGAAGTGTTTTAGAAGTTTCAGACCATGAGAATGTAGGAAACTTCAACCAGAATAATCATACATTTCTCTAACAATAAGATATTCACTTGTTCATAGTTTTTGACCATTTAGAATCTATTTCTATTTCGTTATGCTAGCATCCCGTAGGAGTGTTTCGGTCTGTGTTGGCTATCGGTTATGGCTGTCATGATGGATGATTGTCTCTTCACATTCACTTCCATTACATAACATGTGTACTTCCTTACCAGAAAGAAGAATTAGAACTGATTCAAGGATTTGTCCCGATTCAATTATTTTGTTAATGGCAAGTCATAGCAAGGGATCACCTAAAATACGCCCTGACCTCGCCCCTGCCCCCCACGACCCGACTTTCCTAAAATAAACCCCGATATTCTTGAAATACGCCGTTTCCTCCTGTACACTCTATTTTGACCCTACAAAGCTGTGAATGTGGATCCCGGAGTTATCGGAGGTCTTGAATCCGGTTACGACATCTATTGGTTTCGTCGTGGCAAAGCTTGAAAGACCCTTCCTTGCATCTGCTGCTGCTTTTTTTCATTGCTTACACTCTTTCGCCACATTTGATCGTTGTTCGGTTTTGCTGGGACTGTAATTGGACCCTCTGTGAATACTGTCATTGTCATGCTATATGACTGCTTTCACAGACATTAACATCTTCTGTGTTCTGTCACCACACAAGGGTCATATTGCACCACATGGGATTTGACCGACAAATCAACTGTGCTTATTCGAAACTTGTGATCTTTCCATATGATTGTTATACGATAGAAGAAGTTAACACTGAATGGAGGTTGCGGGAAAGAGAAAGAGAGTCTGGCACGGATGGCATCATATGTGCCATCCCCCTTTATGATCTCTCCTCGATAATGGCATTCAGATGTCCACCGACAGATGAAATCCTGCCATGACTAGTGCCACCAGCGGCATCAGTGTGGCATTTATTATTCAAAACCATTTCTCCAAATCGACGAAAAGTTCTTATGAAAGAGTATGTAAATAACTGATTATATAAAAGGACGTTGTTTTCCAGATATGGCCCAGAATATACTATCTGGGATGTCAATTAACTGTCTTATTGTCGATCCGTTCATAATATTATTGGCTAGTTCGGTGATTCTTCCGTTACCTCCTTCGGTGAATTCGCCTAACTGTGCCTGCTGGTGGGATGGTGTCCTTCCCTTGTTGGGTGAGATCCAATCAGTCGTCCTCCCTTCTGCTTCAATGCTCATTTCCCTTATTCGATGACATTGTTTTGTTCTTCGTTTTTGTCCGTCCGTTCAGTCGTTTCCGTCTTCATCACATTCTGTTAGCTCTCTTCTTTCAACCCTAGCTAATTCTTCCTTTTCTTCCTTCTTCGTCTGCACCTTCCTTCTTCCTCTTCCTCTCTCCCCTACACATTCTTCATCCTCTCTTCTCCCCAATTCCCTTCATCTCCCACTTTCCCTTCCGTCTTTGGTCGTCACTGTCTCACCCATTCATCGTTAGTTGTCTTCCTTGCTCGTCTTTCTACTCTCTACATTTCTCTCTTCACTCCACCCCTCCCCTCACTTCATTCCCTCCCTCACTCCCTCTCTCCCTCACTCTCTCCCTCCTTCTCACCTTCCTCTTCCTCCCTTCCTCGTCCTCTTTCCACTCGTCGTTGGTTGCCATCTCGTCTTCTCGTCATTGTGGGTGTGATCCTTGTTGGCTGTTGGATTGTCACTGTTCATTTCTCAATCATCGCCTGACAGTGTCACTCACCGCCCTCTCCTCCGTCCCCTCCGTCCATTCCCCTTTCCAGTGAATCGAGCTCACCTACCTTTTCCAAAACACACCCTTTATAAGAAATTAAGTGTTTTATTTCCTGATTATGATAGCTTTCTCGTGATACCTCAGTGTCATAATTATTTGCTAATGTTTGTCGGATTTTACCACACACCATTTTTGGTCTTTGTCCACTTCTTTCCAGTTCTGTTCTTTTCTATTATACATTTTTTACATATTTATTTCGTGCAATGGTTTCATTTCTGCATCAGCAGCCTTGGTTCTGGAACTGTCAAACGTCTCGGAACTTCTTCTTCCTATCACTACCGGTAAAATGATAGCTGTTTTGATATGGACCGACCGGGTGGTCTTTCCCTTTATCACTTTACGTTTCCCCGTCACCTCCTGCCTCTTTTCTCTTTTTCTCTTCCCCCTCTTTCGTTCATTTTCTTTCTTTCTTTCTTTCTTTCTAACGTGTTCAAATGCAATTCTAATGATATATGTATTTTGGTGATTCAGATGTTGTTTCAAAGTGTGAAGGAGTATGTTTAAGGAGTCAGCGGTGAGAAGACTCTGTGACTAAGTCTCCTTATATTATACAAGCGCAGCACTTTCCTTTCATTTCTGCCTCACACCCCTTATTTTACAAATCATTTATTATTTCCAACCGCCCTTTGTTTGTTCCGCGTCTACTTTTGGCACCTATGCGGGGTTCACCAGTTTTCTGTCTCTTTCATGTCATCACCTTGTTGTTAGCGCTTTTTAATCTGGGGTCACCTCATTGTTGCTATCATGTTATTATCCTCTTCACCCGTTCTCTTCTCCCTGTCTTACCTCTTCCTTTTCCTCCCTTTCTCCCAGCCCCCCTCCCCCTTCCTCCCTTTTCGCTAACCGCTGTCTGTTTCCCTGACGAGTCCTGTCTATCAGCCTGTGCCCTCCCATCTCCTGCCATGTTGGATTTCTATCCATCACTTGCTCGTATGATTTTATTCATCACAATTGAAAGGTGACAACTAAATGCTGTCATTCATTTCTCATGTCGCTATATATTGCCAGACGCCGCGAGAATCCCTCACTGCAGTCTTCTTTTTCTTTGTCGCATTCTTGTCTGCCTCGCACTTTCCGGCGAGTTACGGTAGCCATACGGTGAGCGACAGCGCGCTGCGTGCGTGACAGACGATCTGGCGGCAACCGTTTGCTGTAGATCAATCATTGACAATCAGAATATGAGCGCTCTTTCGGCGTTTCCTGCACGTTGTTCGAGCATCGAGTTACAAAAGACGATATGCGTCTGCAACCCGATGAGACCGCCTTTGTGTTAATTAATTGTAATGAGCGAGTACGTCAAGAGGATTACGCTGTGGTTCGATTGGTCACGTTTATGATTCAGGATGAAGTTGGACGAACTGCCAGCTGAGCTCATCGTGAAGGTGATCGGAAAGATGCCGACTGGCGATCAAGCGAGGATGAGGACGGTGAGAAGGGGGACAACAATGACAGTCCTGTCATGTGGTCATGAACGATACTTATGACCATCTTCTTTGACTGCTTGTAACTTGAAAGGGTTTTAAAGGGAACACATGAAATTACATGTGTTATGAATGCATTTCAAACAGTACAACTGTATTTTAATTTAGCCCTGTTTCGTGGAACAGACCATGATAGTGCATATCATGCGTGTGAGTGTGCTCAGTATGAGGTTGAGATGAGTCATCACAACATGTCATTGTTCAGTTGAATCATCGTCTGAAGGGGATTTTGGATGCACAAAGAATGCCGCGAAGACGATTCACCGAAATGACGTAAGTGGGGGAAAGAGCGGATTATGATACAACGGCATGAGAACCTCCTTCTTATTATCAGCTCATTTCCACTGAAACAGAGCTAGTTCTTGTAGATCATATTGGTGCTCAGTTTGTAGATCACATTGATCTTCATTTTGTAGATCAGATTTATGTTAATTTTGCAAAGTACTTATTATAAGTTAAATGGCGCATTGATGCAGTGCCTTGTCCATACATCACTAACCACGTTCTTGAAATCACGTTTGGGTTTTCTGGCGGGAACTCGTTATATAACGAGTCATTCTATTACAGAAATAGAGGAGTGTGAGTTGTCGAAGTGGGCTTCTGGTGAATACAAATCTTTTTCACCATCAAGAACATTCAGGTTGGCAGTGACACTGAAATCGCCTTCGAAACAGCAATTGGGACGATTTCGTGTTGGCAGCAACGGAGATTCGCGGAAGCAGACGAGAAGAATGCACATCCTGTTGAAGAAGAAGATGCACAGGGACGAGGTCGGTCACACACTTACAATATTTGCACGTATCATTGTCATTGTCAGAAGAATGAGCTTCATACGCATGTATCAGAACAGTGGGAAATTAACTTTCTCTTTGCTTTTTGTTATTTTTAGGAGCGTCTTATTGTTAGTGTATTTTCTGTTCAGATTTGTGCGGATGAGATTCCACCGTCTGGGTCGTGTCCCATGCCAATTCTGGAGGAGACACTCAAAATGGTTCGTGTACGGTATCTGCAATTAATGGGCCTGAAACCGTTATTAGCGTTTTGCTAACTGTAAGAACAAAGCATTGTTCAATTAACACATTCCGCTGTAACGAAGATCTAAGCAGAAATGCTCTTCATAACATAGCTGTTGAAATTTCTGTAACAGCGTAATATCCTTTTAACCTGCAAAATATTTTATTTTTGCAGATTCAAATCGAACAGAGGCTCAATTTCGAACGAGTACACTTCAATTCAGGCATCATGAGCATCTTGAAAAATTCGAAACTCAGGTACTATCTTCTTCTTTTTCTTCTATTATAGTTAGGGCTATTCAATACCAAATGTAGAACTAATTGTAAGAGTAATATGTTTTGCTTGATACATTATAGCAGAACGCGAGTGCTTCATTCCTTAAAACGCTGTTGCATAAAAACAGTTTGAAGCCTTTTCTGTCTGAGATGATAGGGTATTAAGAGGCTATTTCGGTACATGTCAAAGAATGTTTGGGGATTACACGTGATGATCGTAGACGATAGCAGATCGTATGTATTACACTACACGTCGCGATAGCGTAACTTCCGCCAGTCTTAGATTTGTATATTCATCTGCTCTAGCCTTGGCAATCATGCAAGCCAGGTACGGTAGTCCAGCGGAAGCAGCATTCTATGTATTGTGTAATATAACAATTTTGCTATGTTAAATATTTTATCGTTTCGATTTGCTTTCTCTTTCTACCTTTACTTTCACCACATTGTTCAGCTCCGCAAAGATAGTCTCTTTCGAACTGTGTCGACTGCACGATATCACAGAGGATGAGCTGGCATCGTTCCTTGCCCGCACCTCGTGCGAGTCGCTGTCTCTCCAATATTGCGTCTTCAGTCACTGCAATCTAACTGACAAGGTATGAATGTTTTGCATCGCAATGACTTCCAATCTGTTGTCTATCCATGGTACGGTATGGGGTGGGACATATTCTGAATTATTATTATTAAGTCTTTATTCAGTATGAATAAGGGTACAACACATGAGGCATGGAGCACTTATCATGCGAGGGGTGGGGTGGGTCACCTAATTTTGGAAGAGGGCAATAAGTTGTGAGGAGGAATAGCATATATGGAAGTAGTAAAATGAGAGATTGTGGGTGGATTGAAACAAATAGTGGGAAGGGAGTTCCAAATGGAAATACAGCGATGAGGAAACATGTTGAAAATAAGAGCAGAGGTAGGAAAAAAAGTAGTACGTATACGAATTGCCTTTTGTCTACGGATCTTTTGGCAGTGGTCAGCTTAGAACAAGACACTTGAAACATAAAATTACTTTACAATGTGTTGGTATTGCGTTTTTGAATAGCTTATTTTCTATCATCAACATTCAAATGGTATTATTTGCTTAATTGTGCGTTTATAGGTATTCGCCTCGCTTCCCCATGTGAGGGACATCTCGATATCGAATCGCGGTCCACTGGAGTATCACTTCCAACTGACGGATGTCACCTTGGACAGATGGGCGGAATCTCCTCCCGACCACGTCGACCTCGGCTCTTCCACTGTCACAGGATTCACCGTCCCAGCCATCATTCGGCTGATGGAGTCACTCAAGGTATGGATGAGACAGCCATATTGCATAACTTTTCTATATCACGTTGTTAGCTAAGTTAGGCTCCCTTTTGTGTTTCATTCATTTTGCTTCCTTGTAGGAATTGATATCTGACGGAGCGAGGTCGTTTTCGTACCAACTGGGGATGATCCGTTGCTCGTGGATGGAGTTTCTCGAATTGTGTTCGCCCACCTCGTACTTCTTCTCGTCTCGGATCATCTGCCAATCCTCGAAGAAGCGTCAAGTCTGGTTGACATGGGACGGCCTCGTCGTCCAATTTGCAGCTTGTCCCTCCAAGGATCCCTCCATCCTGCTCTATTCACTGATCACACATTCGTAGGGTATATTGTGTCATAATTACAGATTGTGAGAGATTACTTTATGCTTAACGTCATAGCATATTGGTTCTGCCGGTCTACTGCGCCTCATTTGCATACAAGAACAAAGACATCACTCCCCATAACAAAGACATCTGTAAATGTATGACCTTCGAAAGTTACACTTACACAGTCTGTACATGATCTGACATGCTTACAGTTTATAACATTCATAACACGTTCTAT
>JACMIJ010000856.1:0-15108 GCA_014805365.1 Koerneria luziae
ACTACATGAATTCGGCTTATCCTTGTTAGAACAGTCAGATTGTACACCATTGAAATACCCAACTCCGTAAGGTGCAAAAAACCGCTATATATTGAAACTTTGTACTTCATTGTAGCTTCACAAGCTTGCGAAACAGCATAAGGCTGTGAAAGTTTGAATATTCAAGCAATTTTGCTAATAAAGGAAAAATCATAACAATAAGACGCGGATAGATAGCGACAGTCAAGTATTTGTATAAAACGGAGTCAAGTATTTCAATAGTAAACTTTACTAGGCTACTCACCGACACAGTTGTTGTTATTCTTGTCCTCTTCCTCCTCACCATCCGCCACATTGAACACCTTCCGCACAATCTGTGCCAGATACGCCATCGAACACAATTGTGCCATCGCCACGTTGGTGCTCATAGTGGCACTAGTGGTGGCACTCCGGATGTGGCACTTCTACCCCTCAGCCATCGAGTGGCACCACCAGGAAACAGCGGTAGCCGCACCACTGGCGCAACCAGTCGTGCATAGGCAAATCAGAATATTTGGAGGGGGTGGAAGTGGGACACGAACATGCAAGATTGCACAGACGAGGAACGAACGGATGTTCGTAGAAAATGCCAAAGCCGGCTGGGATATGTCGCAGTTACTGTAGAACTCTTCCGGATACTATGCACAAGTCCCGGAAATAGCCACAGGGCATGAGCCGGAGGCAAAAGTGGGCGGGCACAAGGAGGCCCTCAGAGGACAACCCGGAGAAGGAGGGCACTTGGTGGCAGAGGAGACAAAGGAGCGAAGCCCGGCCCGGCCCATTTCGAAGAGTACTTTCTAATGGACAGCATCGTGCTTTGCAGTGTGGATGAGGTACCCATGGGAATTCCATTCCAGAACGCATAAAACATTATGTGCACGTACTTATTAGCACCAGCTTGCTTCTTTTTCGAAATGGACTTGTATCCAGAGAAAAACTGGCAATGCGTGACGAAAGGCAGTGAACCATGCCTGCATGAACGATAAAGTGCGATTTGAGCCTTCCTATGGAACATTGAGAACCGTGGAAGATGACACCTATCACAATAACACGTCTGTCTCTACTTTAGCCTCGGGGTGTTAGGGTGTTAGGGTATCTGATCAAGCATGTGATGTGATTTGTCTCACCATCCTTTCTTCGCAAGACATTCTCATTGTAATTTTCGAACACGCTAAACCAGTAACAGCATATATGCGTCTTTGAAGAAGCTAAGCTTGTTACATGAACATTCTCGAACCCCACTAACCTTCTCAGGTATACTGCATTGTCAAGTATTTACGTGGAGAAAAAAAGAGTTTTCGAAATCACAGCAAAAAGAGATATGCAGCGGATGTTCTCGCCAAGAGACAGACGCTTGCAGGCAACATCGTAATGTTACTCGAGTAAGATACTAGTCGTCGAGATGCTAGTTGAACCCAGCTTTTTGATGCTCAGAGAAAAATAAGCCGCAAATAAGCCTGAATAGTGCTTGAGTGTTTAAAACACTCAAGCACTAAAGAGTGTTTATAACACTCAAAATTTGAGGCTTATTTTTCGCTGAGTAGAACCCGTGTTCGTAGCCTGTACCCATACAAATGGTCATTGTATCGTGCTGATCTTCCTCTTACACCTTGGGTGTCGTCCGACTCCAGGTGTTTTTATCCTCCTCTTACACTGCACAACACCATTTCCTCCAGAATACCGCTCAATGATAGTTGCTGCAATGTGTTAGCGAAGGGGATCCTATGATTATTTCTTCGCTAACGAGCACAAGCCTTGCATTGCTAATTTTCGTTTTGATAGCAAGATGCGCAGTCGCTTTAGTGCAGCACAGCAGCTATAAAGATAGAGCTAAACAGCAGTGACAATATGAAGGCAATCGCAAGCATCTTAAATTCGCATATTGTATTGTCAGTACAAATTACACCATTGTATAACACTCATATACGAATAGGATACTGTAGACCGGCAGAAGTATCATACTGTGCTCAAAGTATATAATTCATGGAAACGGCGCGCTTATTTCCGCCTCCCATGCTATATTCGAAGAACACTAAATGTCACATTTCCTTATACTTTGCACCCACACGACAAGTGACACCACTTCTTCTGGATTTGCACCATACACCCACCTTCGAGTTGGTGCATTGGTGCACTGGTGCCTTGTCAACCAGAAACATGTGGAATCCGTGCACGAGCAATTAGTGCATCTATCACTATTACACAATCACGTGCCAGCTGTAGATCAAATTTGTAGATCACATTTGCCGTATGTTTATGTGGATCATGAGGGTCGCATCTGACGTTAGAGTGTAAGCCTAAGTTTAGCTAACCTGGTTTCCAATAGACTAACCAATTGAAAGTGTGCAACACCAACAATACGTTAGCGCATGCCCTCGTATTTTGCTTTGTTCAGTGCTTTATGCCAACACTACTTGCTTCGACCGGTTTTTAACCCGCTTTTAGCCCGTTTCCAACCCGAAACCGACCGGCAGTCGATCCTCCACCGAATGTTCCGGATCCATGCGGTCGGATGTTGGACTGGCTGATCCGTGCCAGTCGACCCGATCGCGACCCGCCACCCGCGATCGGCATCGACGGCTCTGAAACGAGTCAATAGGTCATTTTAAAGTCATTTTCAGACCAACTGATCATATCACCGTCAATAAATCGTTTTCAAAGCAATAGATTACTACTAAGTTATTCATAGTCCAAATAAACGTGTTGCAAAAAAGAACCTAACAATAAGAACGCTCCAAGTGTATGCATCGCCGTGATAGTTGTACGTGACTAACTCTTTCTAATTGTAAGTGTAAAGAGGAAGGTAATGTATGCAGACAGAAATAAAAAGTGTCTTAAAATTTAACGCTAAGAGGGTTGAGAGAACTCCTCTTTGTCAAAGCGCAGAGGAAGTTGAAAAATGGAGCAGGCTTAAAGTTATAAGCGGCGGGACGTGTTGTAAAGTATGGTGCATAAAGTAATGTTGAAATGAAAAAGTACAGAGCGTTTTTCGTGACAGTAAGATTGATAGAGTGCTTTTAAGAGCAACAACTACAAATATGTTATTCTTGTGAAGCTCAAAAACGCATGCGCTATCTACAGGCGATTTGCCGGATCAAAAAATCACAGTCTTATACTCTGAAAGTCTCATTTTCAGTGTAGAGTTGTAGTCAACGGTGGCACTTGTATACTCATAATCAGTATGAAAGGAAATGCAATAGTTCTTGAGGATCTCGGTTCTCAGCTTTTAGAAAAACAAGCCTCAAGTAAGTCTCAATGCTGCTGAAGTGTTTATAGCATTCATTTTCTTCAACGTTAAGCATTTCTTAACCCAAATATGAGGAGAAGTGCGTGTTTGGCACAAAGGAGTGCTTAAAACACTTAAAAGTTAGGCATATTTCTCTCTCATATTCTCATTGCACACAAATCGCATGTTCCAAAGAGCAGCACTCTGATTGGCTCAATGACAAGGGACATTTGGTTGTATTGGCGGCAGTCGGATAATGGGAAGCCAGAAGACGAACAACGAAATGGAGACAAATGTCATGGCAGCCGACACTGCAACCAACACAACAAACACAGCACGATGTATGCTGAGCAACAAGGAGAACCGTTACACTCTGCAGTACGCATTTTGTATCACTAGGCTATGTATGTTTCACTTCTCAAACCCCTACTTCTTCCTGGAACCAGTACATTGTCATTTTGTTTTGTATATGCTAACGGAGAAAATGCTTGAAACTTAGATGCCCTTATAGATGAACCTACAGCAATACCTGAGAACTAGTTTAATTTGTCACCAGTGACTTTGTATAAGATAACGTCAAATAGCTTCATTAGTCGAGTTCCGATCTTACAATTACTATTTACTAACACTAAGCTTGTTACACGTCTTTGTATATGTCATTGTCATGATGATGGTGAACAAGTTGGCCGGTGTGTGATCAAGTCGTCCCGTGGTTCGATTCCCGAGTCAGAATGGATACGAGTGGTCGGAGGAAGAACAGCCGCCTGCTGGCTATTGATCTCACACTATCGATCAGTCCAGATCATATCATCAACTATGATCAAAAGTACATGGAAAACAAGATCATCTATTTCATTGAGCAAACAACATACACATGAGAAACAACTGCCCTTATGAGTCATATGTAAGGGTACTCAAAGAAAGACAAGCTTCAATAGTGCTGCAGTGTTTAAAACACTCATTTTCTTCACCGTTAAGTAATTCGTAATCCCATTGACAAACATGCAAGCACTAAAGAGTGTTCAAAACACTCAAAATTTGAGGCTAATTTTTCTCTGAGAAAGACAGAAAGCGTCAAGCAGCCAACACCGCGTAACTTTCCACAGCCAATCTGACACTTTGCACTGTCAACACGAGCTTGAGTACGGGCGTAATCCTCGCTTGTAATCACTGATAGTCTGCGATAATCACCTCCTCTACACTACCGTTTGCACGGCAACGGGGCAAACACACACACAAGCACGGAATCCGGGCCTTAGACAACCACCACAACTTGTGTGCAAATACAGTACGTGTGGCAACGGATCTCACTTCAACCACCCATTGTGCGCAGTGGAGAGCAGTTCATATACATACTCTGGAGATGTGATGCTTCTTGAACAGTTCAACCGTTCAGCTAAACCCGGGGATTTTGCTTGTTCATGACAATGTTATAGTTATCATAAAGTAGACAGTGGTGCAGCGCTATGATACGCAACTCTCCATACTAATGCATTCCGATGACCCGGGTTCGACACCCGCGACGTGTATCCAGCTTCACCATGATAATGTAATATGGTAGTGGTTTAAATATGAAGGTATCAGGTCAGGTTCGGGAGGGAGTCACCTTTTTTTAAAAAAAATTCTTAACGTGTTCCAAGCACATCAGGTACCCCTATCTGATAAAGGGCTTTTGCTTTACCTTTACCATACCTTTAAGCAAGAGACATCTGCAGCTGACAATAAGATTGGTACATTGTAATAATGTCAAATATATACATGTTGCCCTTTGTCACAGCTCTTCTATTGATAGATGATGTAAAAGTGAAAGAATGGATGAGACCACCAGAAGTGCTTATTTGTTACAACCTTATCCGAGAGTGCACGTAGGCTCCTGGCAGTATTGATTGATTCCTGGATCACGAGGAAACTTGCAGAACTCTAACAATATTCCTAAGCATTATCAAAGAAATTATTGACATTCACGCAAAAACTAAACGTACAAATAAGTATTAAGATCAAAGCACAAAAATGACAGGAAGATCGGAAAAGAGGACTGGAAAGAATATTCACACGACGAGTCGAACGGAATGGAACCGGGGGATCGTGGGAATACGATGGAAATGGACAAAAGGACGGAACAGAGAATACAAGATTTTCGCTTAAAATAACAATTTTCTTTTATAACTTTCTAATTGTAAGCATACAAACTTTGTAAATAAATACGATACAAAAGAGATGAAATAGAACTTTAATGGTATACAAAGTTGAATCGTAGATCAGAAGTTGTGAGTAATAATCTCATATTGTTTACTTTCAGTCATATTGTTATTTACATAATGTTGTTTTACTACCAAAGCTAAACCAAACACACGAGAACGGAGCTAATGATGACAAATGGTGAGAAAGAAGCAGTAACCGGAGTGGAAAGTCGGGTCGTACGATTATTAGGCAAGAAGTGAATGCCAGCGCACAGAAAATAAACACACTTGCTGTTGTTTGAGGAAACGACCCTCCGCCATGTAGAAAGCGACATGAGAAATCACACAGTTCAAAGCTCCAAGTTCTAAACTCTAACAATAAGTTCTAAGCTCTATATTCCAGGTTCCAAACCTTATGCTCCAAGCTCCACGTTCTCAACTCTAACAGAGGTTCTAGAGGATAAGTTATGGACCCACAAGAATCGCTTAAAAACGGCATGAAAAAAGATACAAAATGTCGAAAATAGCAAGACAGTTACGTTTAATTGCTTTAACGAGCAGAGGTTTAAAAATTCTCAAAATTGAATTGCCTGGTAAAAAATAAACAATGAGCACCAGCTGAGTTTCGGCAAAACGAACGCATAAACATGTGGAAAGGAAGCAGCCCTAAGGCGAAAAAAAAGAGAGAGAATGGAGAAATGAGAAACGCAGACTGCGAGAGGAAGTACAAAAACCGTACACTAGCAAAATACTGTATCATGCTACGAGCAGCTGAAATATGTAGGGAACAAGGAAATTTTTTTAATAACCTTCTTACAATTAGGAAATCGAAGAAGATACATTTCTTACAATTAGATATTTGAAGAAGATATGAACCAAGTGGTTATAATTTACCGTGTGCTAAAGCTGTTCATGGATCAACGGTCTAAAATTTGTATGCGCCTTTGTCCGCTCTTTCAAGTTCTTTTGCTCATATGCAAATGAGGTACATCGGACCGGGAACCATACAAACTTTGAATTCTGAAAATAAAGCGATTGTGATCGCCTTGCAGAAAAGCAAAAGCTAATCAAAAGCTTTGTGAAAGTGGCTGCAAGAGAAGCAAAAGGTAAATATTGATGGAACGGAATACAGAAGGTTTATCACGAGACATTGTATCTTTCACTAATTCGAATTTCTAATAATCTTATTGCACGTATCCCAATACTTCGAACCTTACAATTAGTGTTCTTAGCGTTCGCATGCAACAATAACATAGTGTTTCTTCTCATTATCAGGAAAAATAAGCTTCGTGCGAGTTGAAGTGTTTAAAACACTCATTTTTTTAGTGGTGAGTGTTTCATAATCCTATTGAGAAAATGAATGACATAAGCACTCTAACACTAAAGAGTGTTTAAAACACTCAAAATTTGAGGCTTCTTTTCTGTCAGTACGAGCAAAACAGGATGCTCAACCGTCGGAATGGTCGCAAGCTGCAAATAAAGTGGCAAAAAGACATAAATAAGGAGGGGAAGAGAAGAGGCGAATGACCATCTCCACTCATTACAACACATGATATCAGAGCACCTCACCGGGTGGAGACCCCCATTACACCCCCCATCCCAGAAGAACCACATACGAGACGACGACCTCAACAAAACCACCACGAGCAGTGCCACTGGCACTAGCTGTGGCACCACTGGCACAGTGCTGGCAGTATATAGGAATTTGCTTGATGCAACATGAACGTTTCATTATCGATCATAAGATATTCGATGAATAAAACGGTTTTATATTTTTTCATTAATTTTTGTTACTTTTACCTGGTTGAAACTGAACAATTGAAATATGACATAAACGGAGTTCGATTGGCACCAATGTCGAAACATTACTAATAGAATATTCTTGAAACAAGAACATTATTGCTTCCTTACGTTACCTACTATACTAACAATAGCTAGACTAATATAATACAAACTAACAACAATGAAAGTGTTCGGAGGAGATAATCAATTGGCCGGCGAGCACGTAATCAGGAGAATGCGGCTGAGTGCCATCAAATAGAGCAAACCAACGGACGGAACTCGGTGGTGGTACCCGGCGGTCGACTTTCTCCCGGGCGGTTTCGCTCCTAATTCTGATAGGACGGTGATCTATGGAGCACCACTTGAATAGCACGAGAACAGATCATAACAGATATCGTGATCTTAGCTGTTGTTTTTATCCCTACGTACACAGCGCTGACACAGTAACGTCATTTGCATATTCAGGCAAAGAGGTATTCAAAAGAACAAAGGTGATATAGGCATTTCCGGAGTGGCACGAAAACTATCGATTCAAACGTTGTGCTTTGTTTTAGCTTAAAAATAATCGATACTGAAAGCTGCATGGAAATAATCACCACAAACATGAAATGTAACGTACAAATAGCGCTGCACGATAACAACAGCCGCACTCCGGAATATGCCTTCAAGAGATAAAACAACCATAGGAAGATGGATGTAACAAGAAGCATGAGTCACAGGAAGTGATGAAAACCTTACAATTCGGTTATGAAAGAACATAGTCATGTAGAAATGTTCGGACCTATAAAGTGCTTTTATTTGGCTCGAAAAGATTTTCAGGGAAGGTAGCTTGTTGTTAGTGGTAAAAGAAAAAAGATAAGTTCTCTGGTTCCGCATGAGTCTTAAGTGCTGCAGAATGAGTCATTTACTAGTACGAAGAACACGGGAGAGAATGAGTACGGTCAGACAAGAAGTTTGCTAACTACAGAATGCTATTGGTGCGCCACAAACCGCAATTGTAATTCATCAATTTCTATTTTAAAGAACATAAGCTCTATATAAGGTACTCTTCTCGATAGGATCATTCCACAAAACTTTTTAAATAAGATTTTTAAAATACTTATTATGAAAAATACTTAAAAGTAACAGTAATATTAAAATAATTCAGTTTAATATGATCGGACACAGGCATGATGCCAGTGGGTTGTTCGATCATTGGCTGTTCGTCTCCTCTCTCCTCTTCCCCTCCTTTCCTCCCCCGCTTCTCCGTCGCCCCAAAGACACTTGTGTCCCTCATCCCTCTTCTGTAGGACAAAAAAACATGACTAAATCACACATGACGAACTGACAACTACCTTCGCAGAGGTGAAGCAGGGATTGTCAAGAACCAGGATGAACTGAGAAGACAGTAATTTTGTGCAAGCTTGCGATTGCCATCTTCTAACACTAAGAACGGTCAAGCATCTCAAAGTTACCCAAATTTACAGGTAAAGTTAAGATTGTCAGCTTATAGACAACAGGATTAGAAATCTTAATAAAGCTAGAATTCCATATGAATAAGGATGATATCCAACACAGATCCGAAACGTATCCAGCAGTCGTGTTGTCCAAGAGCAGGCGGATCATCCGACAAAAGACCGAGTAGCTTGAAGATGTTTACATTTGTTCCATTTGTGCCTATTCCATTAAGGATCAATCCCACAACACTTCAACTCTACATCTCATGTGCATATTTGTATGATAGCATTAAAAAAAGGAACGTATGTAAGTGAAACCAGTGTTATTAGGAAGCACCCGTAACACATAACTCGAAAGATTGATGTTGTTCAATCGGCCAACGTGCACAAGATAAGAAACTGGAGTTCTTGACTACTAGATAAGCTCTGCAAGTGCTAATGAAACTTAATTAAGGAAGGTAGGAAACTGTTAGTTTGTTTTCAAAATGTGTTCAGAGTATATGTGTTATCGACCCGTGACATTTGTGCTTAAGAAATACACGTAAGAAAATTACTCGGTAAAGACGGTTTCCTACCCTCCATTAGTTAATTTAGATACAACATCAAAAACTCCATTCCCTAATTCAAAAGAATATGCAAATTAGAAACCGGCGGAAGTTCCAGCATCAAGTGATTTGTAAGCAGAAATCCTCGCTTTGCCACAAAAATCGATAGCACAACTTTTTGAACAGAAAAGAAATGTGTAAAAATCGGATGCGGTGCTAAAAGAAAAACGGCGGGATGATGATGGCGATGCTTGGCAGTGGAGAAACCACGGGGAAAACCAACAGATCGCCCCAGACAGACCATGGACATACTCCGAAAACAGTACACCTTTACGATGTTAAGCTTGTATTCCTAACAATAAGATCTTTCAAAACAACACTTCCTACGTAATGGTATACAAAATGTAAAGTATTACTACTTTAGAAAGGAAGAACCAACACGACAACTACACTAACAACGCGAAATGCACACTCTGCGTACTTAACCCCGCTTTACAACGCCCTAACAGCTGGCGCTTCCTCGATGCAACACCTTACTTTCAAAACATAAGCTCGCTCCCCTTGGACAAAAGAAAACGGTAAGGCGAAAAATAAGCGAATAGATACTTGTGTCCTCAGCGAAAAGTGTCAGGTTGGCGGTAGAATGGGAATAGAGCTCCCGGTAGAGAAATGAGCACTAGACGAGCACACAGGATGAGAACCTCGAAAAGGGGGAGTGAGCACCCTCCGAGATGACGTGTGGGTGTCACCACTCTTCGAAAGCCCACTGCAGAAACGAGCACTTGCTATCCTGAGCACCCCAGAAAGTGAGAACCTCCTGCCACAACGAACGCCAAGACGTCCGGTAGGGTTAATGGCTAGTGAAGAAGTTCGGTTTGAAGGTTGGCTTGGGTGAGCACGCTCTGGGTAGCGCTAGAACCGCGTGCTGCGCACCTTCGACGTGAGCACCCTCGGGGGTGAGCACCCGTGGGGCAGGGGAAGAAGGACGGGGTGCCTCTCACTGATTACCACCTGATGGAGAAGCCAAACAGACAGGTGTGAAGGGGAAACGGGAGGGGGGGACCAGCATATCACCGAACGCCCTCCATTACACCCAACACGGACGATGCCTCGCTTTTCCCGTATACATTCAATTTCTTGTTCAACACACATTTTCGTGGTTCAAAGTTGCAAAGAAGTAAACAGGGTAAAGTTCTCCGAATCAAGTTCTCATAGCCATAGGGACCCGGGACGTTGTTGCAAAAAAGGTGCAAACATTGTTATCCGTTGAGCACTTGAAAAACTTCCTTCCCAATAAGTGGCTCGCTGTCCGAAAAAGGAAGCAAGCCCTGCACACTTCGCTTGCTCTTTTGGTCACGTCATTATAAGACCCGGGATCACTACATACACAGTTACTTTCCCATACGCAGCCCATATGTGCTATTTGTAAGTACAATCGTGCACTAAAGTTGCCGGCCATATTACTGTAAAGTTCTTCCGAATCAAGGCTTATGCGCCTACAGGTGGATTCCGGGGACGCCGGAACAAGCAGTTAGGTCCGGAGTTGCCCAACCTCTTCGTCAGACCAAATTTCGCGAAACTATCACTTCCAATGACCGTAAGACTGTGAAACTTACAATTAGAGAAGTTACTCTTCATAACGAAAACCGTAATAACCGACAATGTGTTCAAAAATTGGTTGTAATAGGTATATGGTATTTTCTAAGCATGAGTAAGCCCCCCAAAAGATGAGGTTTTTTTGCCAGAAACAAAACGATGCGCTAGGAACATATCCCGAAAACTTGTAAATAGAAAGAAAGCACCGCTGCAAAAAAGAGACACGTACTATGCCAGACAGCAAAAATAACAGAGTGGAAGCGACTCGAGTAGAAAGCGGTGACGAAGAGTAACACAATTGGAGTGTTCCAGAACTCTTGCCAAGGACACTATGACGCCAAAGCCACTAAGAACAAATCCAATCAGTGTATCTATAAGAGATTTTCCAATTAAACATGCAAATTTGCAAAAATAGCAAAACGTTAAAAAAAGTAAAGCGTATCAAGGCATTTCGCCTGCGGGGAGTCCTGACAATAAGAGAGGGTCAGAACGTTGCAGTACATAATAAGTCCGAAGTTGCCCAAGCTCTTACAAGGACCTATCACTTTTCGTGCTACTAATTGCCGACTCGGAGGGATGACACCTTGATCAATGTGAAGATCACTAACAATAAAAATGCTTTAAAAGAGACAAAGACAGGTAAGATAGAGCTGAATATAGTAAAAACAAGTAATAATATAAAATAAGAATAAGAACCAACTGTCATATCGACTGGTCCTTGCGTAGACGGTGCACTTTGGTTTCTCGCGATTTTCTGCTCGCAGTTGCGTCTTCACGTTCCACTTGACGTTCACTGCCGAACCAGAGAGACGCGCTTCCACCAGAGACGTGTCCAGTGGTCTGCAATCATGATTATGTTACTTATTTGATACTGTTTAGAAAAACATGCTTAATATTATAGTAAAACAAAGTTCACGCAAGTAAGGTTAACTACCCCTGAATGGAAACCTGACAAGGGAACGGTCAGTAGCTACCGTGAAATTACCGAACATGACCTATGGGAATGTGTTAAGGGTGGTTCAGAATGGTAGGAACCGTTGTCAGAATTTCCCCATAGAGCCTGGATTTTGAGGTACAGAGCTTGGTTTTTCAGTACAAGAAAACGTAATGCACAAATGAGTTGCTCTTCCCCAGTATGTTGCGAGAGTCCTAACATCATCAAGTAGAATATTGGCTAATGCGGAAGTATTATATTTTGATGACCAGGGTTCGAATCCCGTCTGATAAATTTTGTTTTGCTAGATCGTGCAGTGTTTTACCTCGATTATGTATTTCATTGAAGCTATCATTCAACGGCACTATCTGCATATTCCAAACATTTTACTATCATTCAACGGCACTATCTGCATATTCCAAACTACTTGTCTACAGCTCATTTGTGTACCTGTGTTTGATAACTTCCGCCGATACGCGGAGGTTTCTTGACCGTTCGTACCCAGCATTTCTTGTACCACCTAATTTTACTAGATACTTATCAAACGATTGTTCAAGCGGCCAGTGTAGGTTTGCCACACGTTCACATTCCTCTGTCACAAATGGCTGCCATTGCTACTTAGAATGTGGTGACCATTACTAGAATTACATAAACGCAACAACAAATTCAATTCCCATATGACAAACAATTCCCAACATTCACAAAAGCTGCAAAAAGCTATAGACAGCATGTGGGATCGAACCCTGGTTCTCAAAATGTAACACTTCTGCATTAGCCAATACTCTACTTGATGGTGTTAGGATTCGCGCAACATACTGAAGAAGAGCAACTTACTCGCGCATCACGTTCTCATGTAATGAAAAACCAAGCGCTGTACCTCAAAATCCAGGCTCTATGGGGAAATTCTGACAACGGTTCCTATCATTCTGAATCACACTTAATACATTTCCATAAGTCATATTCCGTAATTTTACGGTAGCTACTGACCGTTCCCTTGTGAGGAGGGGGGAGCTGGGACGACAGTACGATATACAAATTACGCGGTTTAGTAGAAAAGTAATGCTCTGTTTGCATTTGCATGTCTGCATACATGTCTGCATAGCGTTAAGTTAATGGCTTTGATAATTCAACTGCGCGATTCTGATGTTTCTTTACACGTAAGTAAGCGTTCCTTATATGAATAACTTAATGTGTAACAAAAATGCACCGTTTCCTTTCCGGAATGTTTTCCTTCAGTTTGTCTTCGATCTTCGCCACCTCCGCGTAGATGTTCTCGCTTCGCTCCGGAGATGTGGACGCCTTTGGTGTCCGATATCTGCAGTGCGGATACGGTATGCTATATACGGTAGCTTTTCCCTGCAGCGTACAAAGTGTTACCAGTAGCATACAAAGTGCCGTGCCAGCTCATCTTCCCGTGTACTAATTGTAAGAATATTTTTGGTATTGTTGCTGTAGAATTGCACAAGCACATCTAACATTTGGGTTTCAACGTTCAGCATTTAACTCTCAATGTTAGATTTTCAACGCTCCATTCTCGATTTCTTTAAGCAACCCTCATAAATATCCAAATAATTAGTCAACTTTATTACAGTACTCCATTGATGACGTCATGCCTCACCTCTCCAGTAGCTGTGATATCGTCTGCTCGGGTGATTTCTCCCTCACCGGGGATGCTACCGTACTCCGCGGGCGGCTGACCGGCGATGCGGCCGTTGACCGAAGGGACTCCGACGGAGGGGTACTGTAGCGGAGCATGATCTCGCGGAGGGCTGGATCGTCACGAGAAGACCGTGTGGAGAGCTGAAAGGGGAGGTCGGAAAAAAATTACGCACTTATTGTTAGTATTGTACATTAAAAACATATTTAAAGAGTACATCGTTTAAGTTTGCTGCAAGCAACTGTACAAACGAGCAAAGCAGAGATTCATGTGGCTGCTAAGATTAGCGAGGTATTACGACGATAGGAAAAAGTTTCAAGCATTCTATTCATTGCTGTTGGACTACCAGGAACGACTAAGTGGCACAGTGGTGGTACTACGAAAGTGGCAAAGCTTATTGTTAGCAATGTTTGCCAGAAATGGCACACCAATAGGCTCCGAATAGAATGATTTACCGAACGATATTATTCATGCTGCAAATACGCAACGACACGGTCAAAGTATAATATTTTGAATCTATTGATTTCGCGCCGATCCAGAAATGCCTATATCATCTTTGTTCTTTTGAATATATCCTTGTTTAAAGATATCCTTACTTTGTTAAAGATGCCAACTAAGTTACTATTTCGGTTTCTGTGGAGAGCCGTACCTCATTCTGAGTCTTTATTCGATTGAATCGAATGGAGGACTCGACGGGTCTTCGATGGGAGTCTGGGCGTGGAATGGGAGGAGATGTCGGATATTCGAAGGCGCGATCACGAGACGGCGTCCACGGCCGGGAAACCGCCTCGCGACCGGTCGAGCGGATCGAGTAACTGCAATGGCCACACATATTCCTGACTTGTAACCAACGTTGGATGAATCTTGCGAGCAATTGAGAAGCATCTTTGCCTGTCCTAACAATTAGAATGGTTCATTTGGTTCTTCCATGGAGCATCGATGCCAGAGAAACTTACAATTAGACGGGTAGGACTGAGAATGGGGCACTCATTGCGCCCAGACATGTTCCTCATTTGTAACCAAAGTACAGGATGTCGAACATTTTGTATTAGGAACACACCAGGAGGTCCAAATTTCCACAGAAACTTTTTACAGGATGTTGAAATAACTGTGATTGGTCGCAGTGTGGATATTACATGGCAATGGCACACGAGCTAGTACAACATAGGGATATAACCTTGGTGACTGACTCTGGAAACTATCATACACTATTTGAAACGTAATATTTATTGCTACTTTTGGTTGTAGAAGAGCATCTTGTGCATGTGATGTTTCCCAAATGAGCTAGCGCGATTTTTTTTGCGATGTGCTTGAATGTCTCTTATGAGGTGCGGTTCTGGTTGATTCTAGTGTTTCCCAACATAACCTGTGCTAACCTGGACGGTGTTCCGATAGACGAATTACCGGAACTCCACGTACCCGTTCCGAAGTAACCCGCCGGTGAGGAATAGGTCCGGCCCTGCAAAAATAACAATAATGATCGGAAAGCATCTTATTGTACATGTAATAAGTGTCGTACAATCTATAGAATAAGCCCACTATGCTATGAAATTGCAAAAGTTTCATCAATAGAAAGAACTGCAAACCTTGGCTCCGTATCTCCTCTTGGCAGTAGCCATCACATGGGCTCGAACAGGGCTGCAAGACAAAAGTCATTTGGCATTTCACACATCTGAGCATCCACCACGTCGTTGCAAAACTTTCCTCTTGTTGTTAGTATGTCAAGACAACATG
>JACMIJ010000857.1:0-15100 GCA_014805365.1 Koerneria luziae
TTCACTACGATTCGATTGAATCTAAGAAAGTTATGGCAAAAAAACTGAAAGGATATAGACTTTTGCACGGTACTGTAGATATGTAACTTGGTTGTGCTGTTCTCCATAATCTATAGGGACATAGGTACACTACACTTGCTGCTGGCCATATATTAGAACCAATGTCTCGACCAACACTTGACTTATGTTCATTGATTATCCGACATAAATGTCTTCGTATGTATTTATATATAACAACCTCTACAATAATGTTTCTGGTTCGTGACTTCATAGGGTTGAAAATTTGAATTGAATGAGAGTGTAGTTTTGCTACAGCATATGTCGTAAAGAGCAACCGCATCCACGTGAGCACAGTACTACATTTCTAGGACAATGATCGATAGCATTTTTGATACATTCCGAATAAGAATGCAACATCTTCCCTTTTCAGCTTCAAGGTCCTTGCCAATAAGGGGTGTGTTAAGCAGACCGTTACAGATTTCTATGACGAGTAACTGCTCTTGATTGCAACAGTTAATGAGACGTACATTGTTGATGTTGAACGTTTTTAATTAGTTCTGATTTGCACTCAAACGAAAATGCCAAGAGCCATGAGAGTTGACTCACTTGCACGATGATTGAAGACGAAATGGCCTCTCTGCTGGACGGTTCACGTTGGTTTCATTTCCGAAATGTTACTTTACCTTACTCGTAGGCCCGTTAGACGAATAATGTGCTAAGAAATTCTAACGACGTACTTTTCTTCCTTATTCGCTTAACAAATGGCTTTCCATGCAAAAAAAAACAACACAAAAACATATTTGATGTTTTTGTTGTTGCAAAAGACAATAACAAAAACGTACTGCATTGAAACAACTGTCAAATCAAACGCCATATCTATTAAGGCACTTTGAAAACAATTCGCATGGATGCCTGCCAATGCAAATGGCCGATGGTACTGAAAGCGTATATCATGATCACCATAATTTTCGTATACCTTGTCATATACTCATTTGTGTTTCGAAATGCATCGCACCCCCTGCCAGAAGGAGGAGGCCATGCGTTGCCGACACAAATGTTGATATCCAACGGTAGGTTACCTTTAATGGGTGAGATCACAAAGTGTTTCATCTACACACTCGGAGATGTAATTCCACAGTTTAGAAGGTATGATGTATGTGAAGGAAGAAACCACGGAAAGCAGAGTCAAGCATCTTCCAACATTTGTTCAACCTCTTGTAAGTTTGTTCAAATTTTAATAACACACATTGAACAAAAAAAGTGATTTATTCCAATTGTTCAAACTTGGGACAGGCGAACAGTCACCTGAACTTTTTTTTAGCAGATACGTTCTGCAATTTGTGATCATTATTTAATATCTTAACATGTATTTTGAGAACTTCTCAGCTTTCCAAAGCATTGAAATATGTGAGAGCCTAATTAACAAATACGATTAAAACACTAAGTAACCAGAATAGTTTTGTAGGTTTATAGGTAGTAAGTGATGACAATGACAACTAAATGCTGTTGTATACTGTGGAGCTTCAGAAAGATCTCGATTGTGCTCGCTTGTTCCGTAACGACACAGCATATATCAGCGAAAAGATAAAGGCTCGTCCAACACTCCACGATGACTTGAACAATCCTCCAATAATGACTTGTGAGGTAAGTACTTCATTTTCTTATTAACTTTGTTTTAAATGCAGTTTTGTACTTCATCCACTAAACACATTTAGGGCATTAGAAGCAGGTTACTGCCAGCGAGAAATGCACGTAATGGATATCCGATTGCATTTGCGAGGAACGTTTATGAGGTGGGTCACACGGTTTTTGGGGGAACTAGGCATGCATTCATGTTACCATATAAATACGTTAATGAGTTTTATAAAACTTTTTTTATAGAGCTACGCATTTCTGGAGGAACAGTTGGCTATTTCGTACGCAGAGGAAAATTGGTACTGCTTTGCCCTCGATAGCAAGGTTAGGACATGTTGCCTATTGTCTTCCATTCTCCTTTCCATACATAGAGACAAAGCCTAGATATCCTCTTCGGATTGCTTGCAGGCACCTGTCTGGTTTCGTCGGCGGTTTGTTGCATTGGCAACATGCTTACCAAATGTGCTCTTGGCGGACGATGAACGTGACATTGACAGTGCCGGACATCAACAGAATATGGCCCACTTGGATTGTTTAAAGAAGCTGCTGTATAAGAACTGGAACTACGTCATTACCATGCAGGTCGGTATTATTTTATGACTTTTGTCTCATTGCTGTAAGTGAGAAATAAAAGTGAAAGTCCTTATATGTTCTAGGGGTACTGAGAGTTCTTCGTTTGAACGCTTATTTACTAGTCCATAGATTCTTGCCCTTTCTAACTTACAGAAGCTACAGTTTTACCATACATTTAGTAACTCCATAGCAAAATAACGTTTCCGTTGAACTCTTAATGCAGGCTGACTTTCTAGTCCGAGTTGCTTTTATAAAGAAAATAATGTCATAGCAGAACAATGACGTGATTGTGAAGACAAATGACGAGATTGCAACCATCTTGCAAGCACTGAACGGCACAAACGACATGGAATTCAAATTCTGTCCGGCGAGAGTGTGCCGGCCACAATTGGAACGAAACCTCGGAAAGCTAAATCTCTGCCCGAAGAGCTTAAATCCTGCCGAAGGTTGATTTTTCGTGTGCTTTGTTTGTCCATGCGTATATACTATGATCACCCAAGAATGATTTAATGAACCAGTACTATAATAGATTACCGAAACATAAGAAAATTTGACAAATATGCAGTAAGTCCACCGTTACCTAACTTTCTCAAGTGCATGGCATCAGCATTATTGCTTCTGAATAGGTCCATATTTTCACAACCTACCCAAAATTCATAAAGAAAGAATCTTTCCAATCAACTGCTTCCACTAGGCTTACCGTTGCCTTGATTTGCAGCAAACATTAATCCAACGGCATTAATACTTTCGTCGAGGTAGTCCAGTATCACGGCTTCATTTCGCCGCAATAATCTGATGTCGAATTATGATAACTTTGTAACTACAAAATGTGTCGATATCATGTCAGGCAGGAAAGCTTGACGATGCCAATGTTTTTAGCTGCGTATTGCCGAACTCAAGAACTCGTATGGTCTACCGGTGTGCTACAGATCAGCCTCACCAAGGAAACGGTGAGGTACATGTTGGAAGAGATTGATCTCGTTCCTCTGATCACCGAACTGAACGACAATGTGGTTAGCGAAGCTCAGTCTCCCTTTGCTCCTTTTTATATGTTTATTACGATTTCAAATCTTTCAGAAAATCTGCTGTTTTATTGTTACAATTGTGTGCACCTTGGAAGGTGAACAATTTTATAATAAGTTCAAAAGCCGGAATGTACAGTTAAACGTGTGATTTATTTCTGGGTTGTACAAAACATTGCGCACCTGCGTTTAAGATATACGGAATGGACGAAGTGGTATATCAGAGTCTCGCGCTAACGAGGGCTGTTGGTCTGCCCGGAGGAACTCTTCCACCATCTTGTATTAATAAGACCTACACGAACTACATCACAAGGTGAGTTGCCGCATACTAAGGGGACATCAATGTTTTTTTTTCAAACTGTGTATGCCTGATTTTTTTAGAAACAGCGTCTGGATATTCAAGAAAGAAGACTATTGTGCAACAAAGCACATTCGCCATCTCATCTGCATCCGAGGAATGGAGGATCTGGCTGAACTGGCCACAATCCCGCACATTATCATGAATAAGGTAACGACATGAATATGAACTTTCTATTTCCTTTAATTTCTTTGTACATTTTTAATCACATGAAGCAGTACTCAATTGAACGCATAGCCCTATAGTATATTTGTCCTTTTCTCAGGTAATGATGGATTTTGATTACGGTGTTGTTGCGTGCCTTGGCGAGTTACTGTTCAACCGTTCACACGGCATCACCCCCAGCCAGCTGAGAATGGAAGACTACTATAATCTTCCTTTGGTATGTTTCTCTGATAGTGAACGAATGGATAGTTAAAGACGGCCATAAGTACGGCAGTTTCAGGTACGATACAATCGCGAGAGATGGTCAAGTGATTTCCGAGAAGAAAACTTCGAATGTTATTTGTGATAGGACGAAATTGTTTGTTGTTTAGACTCCTGATAGGGGGAATTTGTTTGTCAAACGATCGTTACTGAATAAAACAGTGACAGTATTTCATTTCATTTATTCCGCAATCAGAAGGGTTCTTCGGCGGGCGATAACACTCTTCCACCGGGGAACGTCAACGACCAGGCACAACAATATACACAGTACTATAGTGTACAGTATACACTGCGACAGTATACACAACTTATATGCAGATATCTGCATGCATTTGGCAGCAAGACAATCATGCAGATCACAGCAATGTGATGTATATATTTCAGGCTTTGCACGTGTAGAACGAATGTTAAAGACTAACTAAGGATAACCCCTGGTTATAAGAGGTACATATGGACTTATGTGCATGTTTAAGCAAATTCAATTACAAGCAACCGCAACGGTTAACAAGCACATATATTACATCCAAACAATTTGTTATGCAGGGTTCATTGAGAAAGATTGCCCACAATTACGATGTTTTCCCTGACACTGCAAACTGTAAAAATCCACGCAAAACATTATTTCACAAGGTCACCATAAAACTAACTTATAAATGTGTGACTCCTTGCAAAATGTTGAATTTCCTGTAGACCTCCTCTCGACATAGGTTGAATTTATCATTGTGTGACATATATTGTTATCCTTATGATCATTCCCAACTTTTTAAGCGAATATTCCACTGAAAACTGAACTATTTACTACGATTTGCCCTTTGTCGGGAAAATAGTATTTTTCTTTTGCAGAATTTTCACAGCTTGTTGCAGCTGAGTTACATAAGTCATTTTGGTACTCAGACACAATTGTCAGCCATTTTTATGTTATGTATATAATCGTTAAATGAGTAATATCTGTCTAACACTTATGCTCGTATACCTTTAAGATGTATTGATGCTTATTATCTTTGGTTGCGTCAAGCTTCCTGAGAAGACATGGGAGTGCATTTTGTTTCAAGCGCTTACGAAACCAATGCAGCTTTCCTCGTTTGCTGGAATAGTATAGCTTTGGCAAAATAACGCTGTGCAATGAAAACGCAAAATGAACCCCGGTCCCTTAGTAATTGAGTACTCAGCAACACATGCCTGTTCATACATCTGATAATTATCCTTTGTCAACGCTGTTTCTGATCTTGCACGGTATAATGGTGATGCGAGGGAACAGTTGGACTTTACGTTGAGAATCTAAACATTGTGAGAAAATGAAACATTCGTTCTAGTCTTGCTAAAGCAATCATTTTCGCTCATAGTGCATACGCCTAAAGTGTAATACAATACATGTTTACTGCTTCATTATATGGTAGGCAAGTGTGCTGGCAAATCTGATGAACTGCCCATCTTGTTTCATTCAGCGGAATGCGTTTGGAAGAGCATTGACATCTCTCTAATGACTCACAAATTTGTGAGCAGCAATTAAGCACAAATAAGTAACAATCTAATGCTTCTTGGTAACCAACCAACATTCTTGATAACTCTCAGTATGCATGAACGATGAGTGACATGCACCATTTTTGATTGTTATTCAATTTATTAGATGTGTTGGAAATCATCAAACATGAGGTATATTATATCACACCTATTCCTTCAACATTGTTCAACTGTTTCTCATAGTGTGTCATGTTTGTAGAAGTTTATGCTTTAGCTCTATGTTAGAATGCAAAATCAAAACCATAGAAGCAGTCAACTTGTGTTTGTGCATAATTTTGAAACAATATAATAACTATCAACTATTTGAAGTTGCATAATCAGATATCAATAGCTAAATATGTAGTTTTTTTTCAATTCGTTTACACTTTATACTCTAACCGAAAGATTAGAATGCATCATAAGGAGTTTGTAGAAATGTTCAAAATAGCTCATCACCACATCGTACCTTCGCATGTTGAGTTTTCCTCTGTGCGACTCTGAGAAAAGCGATAATTATTGTGCGTATGCAGCAAAGTCATCCATAGATAATAGTACATTAATTTGACGAAATCGTGCAAAGGATCTTGAATGTAGTTTCAGTTCTCTTCTGTCTTCAAAAATCATATACCATCATATGTTATTACTGAAGTTGTTCAATTGAACTTTCTTGCTGCGCTTTTTTCACTCAGATACAACTGGACGAATGGACCAAAGACTTCTTACAGTAGAGGTAACAATAATCTACAACATTGTTCTTTAACTGCTGAAAATTCTGTTCCATTGTTTTAAGTTGTTCATCAAATAAATGCTTATAGTTTCCATACATGTACAAAGTAGTTTGTGCAAAAAAAGTAAAACTTTAAACATTCTATGATTTCTGTTTATTGAATGTTCGTAATATCTAGGTTTAAGAGAACAGAGAGCGAGTTGCAGGCTGAAACCTGCTGTTGCAGTAATATTACTGACACACAAATAACCCAAAAATGTACGCTATCTGATTTATTCTTGTATTTGCAGGTTGTATTGTTCAACATTGAAACTGTGATGTTCGGTTAGTTTCACTCTCAAGCATGTATTGTCTACTTCCCGAGAATGCTGCCTTCTGACAAAAATATTGCAGTTCTATCACTAGTGGCAAACATTTTGCTGCTGTGCATAATGTACCGCTCGCCCACGAAAAAGCTCGGAAAATATGTTTATCTACTTACTTTATTTGTTTTGGGCAACATATATTACATCTTTGTACACTACTTACAACGGCCGGTATGCTTTATTTGGTTAGCGAATGGTCAGATGCCAGGAATATATCGGAACTCTTTCGTCATTTACGGTCAGGGATTTCTGAAAGAACGATGGGCAATTATGATGTTCGCCGCAGCGCACGGCCAGTGCTTCGGCCTTCTAACGTGTCATTTCCTATATCGATATATGGTTGTAAGAAGGTAATGTGTTGGTGGCCAATGAGATACCCAATGATATATGTGACTGTGATCCAAGCGCTCTTACTCCAAGCTTAGTGGTTTTTTGTGTGTCTATATATGGGTCAACCACACGCCAACATTCTCAATCTTGAATACATTTATTATAGACGTTTAGGGGAATTTTTTTGGTAAAGCCATGACTTATTTCGAAATCGATATATGCAAATCTTTCCGCTAATGTGCATCATAATGTACACCTGAAAGTGGCCGTTTCAGACCGGAGTTGCTGAGCAATTTCAACAGCATTCCCTTCTTGATAATGTTCTTCTCACCCGTATGGGTGATCATCCTTTCGTGGTTTCTGACCATCTCCATTCTCTATCCCACCGGAGAATTCGAACGGCAATACTTAGCTCCATACTTTGAACGACGTGGTTTGAACAGCACCGATCTCGACTTTGTAGCTGCTGTCTACTGGGTATGAAGCGTTGTAGATGCAAAGTACTGTTCAACGTCATTCGCAAAGATCACCAAATTAAACCACGTATGTACCATGCTCGTTCAGAGGGGTGAAACATTTGAGGACGCACAATTGGTGCCGATTTTGGGCTCGACCATAACGTTTTCCACTATCGTATTCTGCAATGTCATCATCATATTCTGCACCATTGGTATCTGGAAGTACCTTCGCACGGCTGCCGTCAGCGACAAAGCGAAGAAGGTGCAGTCGCAGTTATTCAGAACTCTTTGCTACCAGGTTCGTATTTTGCTCATGTCTTCATTTTGATCCGTCTGCGTTCGTAATTACTGTTTTATTAGAGCAACGTTTTCCCAAGTCATTGCTAATTAGCATTGGCGAGAACGACGAAACATTCCTGTAGTATATACAAAAAGAATTGCTTTCGTATTTCTTCGTTGAACAGTCCTACCGTATTCGATATAGACAATTTTACGGGGTAATAACGAATATCAAACACTCCACTACATATTTGTTTCTGGGTTAAAGTGCAACAATTAGCCGAAAAAGCCTGCAATAATTTCGCCTGGCCAGGAAACAAACATTCGCAGAGAATGCAGTCGTTGATGAAAGGGATTGTTTAGCTGATTATTACTGTTGAGCAATGAGCACATATTTCCAGCCAGTAGGGGTACTGGAAAACAGTTGCAGCGGGAGTGATACGTATCCTTTAAGACCGTGTTTCCTGTGATCACGACGTATCTGCCCGTGGTCACCTCCGTTTACCTGCCATTCTTTGGCGTCTCGGGTCTGCCTTACGATGACGTCATGAGTGAATATGCTGCATTTACCTCACTTTTCTTTCCTCTTATCGACGGAATTATCATTTTGGTGTGCATTCGTGATTTTCGGAGAACAGCAACGAATTTGATACAAGAGCTTTTTCGGATACGAAGAAGGAATCGCGGCGACACCTCACAGCGAGTGGCAACTGTGTCGTCCAATGCATAAATGTTTGGTTTCGAGCAACGCTGTTCATAAGCGAAGAACGCTATTCTCATGCTCGATGATGACTCATTACAATAAAGTGATGTACTACCCAATCAATGCCTCATATTCAGCGGTACGGTAACGAGGGAACAAGGACGCTTTCATTCATTGCATTAAGAGGATAAAATGCCTTCAGCTTCACTATTCACACATTTTCTCCGATATTGGGTTCAAATACTAAAGAGCAGTTAGACAGCTCATTTATCGACAGGCGGTTACTGAATTCACCACAAGGTGCATTTCTGCCTGGCATTCATTTTCGCGTCAGCTGGACAGTTAAAGGCTTCCGAAAATTCCTTTTGCTGTGAGAGCGGGACATTGACACGGTATCGGAACGGCGAATGCACGTCCTTTTCGACCTTGTCCCGAAGGAATTCCGGTGTCTCTTTGCTACAGTATACCTAAAGAGGAACAATAAGAAACAATACATTTCGGCAATTTTTCTTGTCATGTTTAATGAAACTTTCCTGAACACTGTGCATTTCACGTTCTCTACATGTTCATTGCCAGAAGAAGTACAGTTTTGGCATTATGTGGAATATTTTCGTTCAACCGCCATTGTGATGAAGAAACTAAACGCCCTTACCTGTGCATGCGCAATGAAGAACATCTGTTCGTTTGAATATTCTTCAAATCCAGGAATTGCCGGCTCTGATCCATGTTCCTTCAGATAACTGTAACAGCCTTTGTAGATTTGCCAACGACCCATTCTTTACCTTGTCAAAACGTTTGCCTTGAAAAAGCTGTTCAAAACAAACTATTTGTAAAATAATATAAGGCATACAAGAAGAACCGTGATGAGTTGTGTTTTGTGCACAAACTAGTATATTCCGGGTATGAATCATTTTAACATGCACCAAATACATTTCAAGGCTGCCTTATCTCATATAGTAACATGGATGCATTAGAGCTTTTTCAACGTAATTGGTTTATGAGAATAGTGCAGGTTCTTTGGTGCTTCTACGATAATCACTCCGTGTTTGAGAAAAAGCATGCTGTACCTGAGGTAAGCGCGAAAAGCTGATTTTACTCCTCCATCGTCCGCAATGTCCTCCGCCGATGTAAATATGCCATTCAAATGCACTCCAATTTCAGGCACCTTAAACGATCGTTAGCAACGCTATTTTTCTATTTTGCTCATACAAACACAAATAAAACGTAATTCATTCACGAATAAAGAATTTTGAATGCGCCAAACACGAAAAGAAGAAGATCTGTCACTCTTTGTACTGTTACTCAGCAGAAAAAGCTTGACTCATGTAGTGTGAAATGCACGAACAATTTGTTCATCGTATTGAGCAATGAGACATCTCCTCATCTCGTGGAATTGCATGTGTGTCTTCATACTCCACCAATTCCCAGGCACACCATTCTCGTCGTAATCGTTTCCTACAACGAATGTTTTGAAGTGCGGAAATGTACAGTTGTCTTGAGAAAACAGAAACGGTTTAATGGTTTAATTATTCCTTTCTTAATAGAAACGAAAGATTTTGACAAATTTATGAAAAAAAACTTATGAAGTGATGTGAAACTTACCATGTACGGCAAATGCGTGTGCAAGTTCGTGACCAATGACCGTACCAATTCCTCCATACTGCATATATTTCGGATATTTTTCCGAATAATACGGCGGATGGAGCATGGGTGCGCCGATAGCTGAAACCGACGTTGCTACAGTAACTTTCACTTTGTCCCACTCGGTTGCCTAGGCATGCACACTATTGGAATACTTCACTCCGTTTGGCACAAATATCCGACTATCGCAATAAGGGTATTCGAACTCTTCACAGTTAACGGTACGAAAGGGTAGAGGATTGCGAACAATTGGAATAGTTTAAAAAAGTGTGTTTTGCTGAGAAATATAACAATAAGCTATCAATATGCAACAGAAGTCGGGTATTTATACGAAATAGAAAGGGGGTCTAATGCGAGACATCAATGCACAAACTTTTCATGCATCATAGAAGCTTTTTTCTTAGCTCACGGACAGATTGTGTTAAACGATTCATAGCCCTGGAATGTCGCTGCAGATGTCCGTCCGAAGCAGAAGAGCGAGCGGTTCAGCGGTTGAAGGCGCTCGTGAAACAAGCGACCGGATTGCAACAACGACCACTTCACAAGTATTTCTCCGAATGTTCGATCGCTCGGCTCGATATCAATCTAAATCGACTCAAATGTTTTGATTACTGTAAAGTATTATTTATCTAAGTAAGCAGTGGGGTGGAGTGCATTGGTATGCGCGGTCACGAGAATTGTTTCCTGCGAATTTAACATTATATGCCATACGCGACTCGTTCTATCAGCATAGTACAATGTGTAAACGTGATACACAAGATATGATTGCAAATAACCATGAGATGCATGCCGTCCGTTTGGTACCACAACCCATGTAAGACCAAATACCCCATGTATTCACAAATGTTTGATTGTGTGTCTTGGTGTATGCGCGGACGAACCTCACGGTAGTATTCATCTAGTGCAGTGTTGTTCGTTATCCAGTCGGAATATCCAATGTGCACCAACGTCTTTTTCGCTTTCACAATTGCTTTCTGAAGCAGTATTTTTTATTGCCGAATTACGGTCCACTCCTCGAAAGAGAGAAAAAGAGAGAGATAGAGTGAGAGTGAGAGATAGAGTGAGAGTGAGAGTGAGAGTGTGAGAGAGAGAGAGAGAGAGTGAGCTTTGGTTTGCACCTCTCTCGTTTCGGCGTCCATCCAAGGGTTTGTTTCAAGCATTTTTATGTAGGTATTCCGGATTTTCTCTGTTAGCGTCTCCACGTCTGCCTGGAACGCATGTGTAACCATTTATTGCACAATTCTATGCGATCTTTGTGCTGTAGCCATCAACTGAACATGTTGCGGAGGAATACTTGCTGCTGCAAATGATCCACCCTCGTATGCACAGACCAAGCAACACGTCAACATTCACATGTTTGTATTGTTGCTTATTGATTGACCTGAATAAACCACTCACTCGCCCTGTTCACAATTCTTTGATCCTTCGTCCAATTTTGCTCAAATTCTTAGCTTTAGTATGTCTTTCATGACGCTAGTTTACCTTTGTGTTATCCTTAAGACTGTTCCGTACATAGAGTGAATCGACGGCATTATTAAGCGAAAGGAGCTTCGTATTCTCAAGACATCTCTTCCAACGTGGCTCGGCCGGAGCCCCAAAGAGGTCCTAAAATAACACTTGCTGAACATATACGTGTAGAGGACATCGATTATCGTGAGCTACGAATTGTGTGATGACAAAGTAATGTTCAATATTTTGAACATGCTCTGTTAATATTACAAATGCCAGACTTGAAAAAGCATTTACTTTTTTCAATTGAGGCCAGTGATTGCGTTTATAAGAAACTTTTAATAAACAAACCGTTAGCATGGAATATTGCTTTTTAAATGCCAGATCTCTTGCTGACGATACGAATACAGCATAATAATTCTTGATCACGTTCATCGGCGTCGATCTTAAGCATTGCTGTAGGTGAAGCCAATCTATTTTTAGCATTAAAGACCAAATTTTGTTCCTAAAATAGAAAACTAACTCCAATATCTTCATGATCTCTTTCAGAGTTGACATGCCAATTACGCGGAGATAAGGATCCGAATCGAAATAGTCGCGGTCTTCGGAAGCTATCAGATTGAAGAATACATCCCAATCGATCTGTTAGGGTTAAGTTATGACAACGAGAATTGTATGCTGACATACGTACAGTGGGATGGAGATCAGCTGAAGAGTGTTACTCCACGGTATTCAATGAAAAAATTTCAGTGTGACATTATAACAGCAATTTTTTCAACATGAAAAGACCGTAATGACTTCCTCAAAAAAGAAACGTACTAGTGTAAGCTGCTCCTTCAGTTCAGACAACTTCAATTCTTTGTCCTTTTCAGCTGCGGGTTGAATGTTCTGCAGTTTTTGGTCGAATTCGAAGACATCGTCCGCATCACGTCGGTTATCCTCGGTTAGGAAATCCAATCCTTGTTCGGTTTTGTAAATCGCCAACTGTCGAAGAGAAACGTTTACGATTCTGTTCTGATAATGTTGGTCTTGTGGTTACTAAGCCCCGTTCACATGTTTTCTGCTCTTCTGGAAGTGTGGCAATAGCTGAATCTGTGGATTGATGGAACCGGTTGGAATACTTTACCGTTAGAGCGATCCAGTTTTACAATACACCAATGTTTGAATTATCGACTGAGTATTATGAGTTGAGAAGCTAATGTAATACATGCACATAAAAACATTGAAAAGTCACCGTGAATCTAATCTGTTGTTCATCAAAACTTTGGGTGAAAAAGTTATTGCATTGCCATAACGGTAATAGGTCTTTCCCCAGCTAATATCTACCCATACGTGTGATTTGCAGTATCTTTTTTAAACTTTTTCAAACTGCATAACCATTTATGTTTTCGTCAATTGAAATTTTGCATAGGTAAACGTACACTCCTTTCCATTGCTTCCTTGTATTCAATTGTTGCATTTTCGGCATCCGTAGTGGTCATCATTGTGATGCTGAGTAGACTTGGCAGAGATGTAATCTGAGACTCATTTTATGATGGCAATATTCTATTATAGGAGTCAGGGACATGGAATTCCGCAACAATTTTTTGCACCATACACGCATCCATTTGTTGTTACTGAATCTAATGGCAAAATGGCAAAAATATTGCATGCATATAAGATCTCGTTATAGTCCAAGGAAAACTGCAAGTTGCTGATTGCACCGCAACGCTTTCGAAGAAATTCACCCAGCAGGTTTCCAATTTAAAACGTTAGATTTATATATAAAATATAACACATACCCCGATGAATGCCTCACTTCCGACCTTAGTAGCTTCATTCACGTATGCCAAAATAAAAGTCGGCACTTTTAATGCGTTCGATAGTGCAAGCATTGTCGTTAGGTTCATTGAGTTCTGTAAGTTATGCCGATATGCAACTATCTCACTACGTATTCCTAGTCTGTAACTTTCAAAAAATGCTGAAATTTTGAAAGGTTGGAAGCTAAATTCCAAAGTCACGAACTTGTACAAGTTGCCATAAAAGCGAATATATGAGTGCCTAGAACACTGCTTCTAGATATTAGCTTGTTAGTTTTGTCGTGGTAGTTCAAAATATTTGACAATTATGGTACTCAAATGCGCTAAATTAATGCAACAATACCAGTACATGACGTACGTTTGCGAGGAAATTGCGCTCAGTTTCAACAGCTGTTTCGTCCAGGCAGGACCGATAAAACTGCTGCACTTTGCGGATTGCCGTCGAGTTAAAATCCTCTTCACCTTCGAGCAGTTCTGAAGAAGTATATGCAACGTTGAATTTTATTTTATTTTTGCTTCTTAACATCTTTGCAGTTTTCGTCATCGTCGAAGGTGATGCAATTTTTTGCGAGCTGAAAAAATGACAGAAAGCCGGAAAATACCTCGCAGTTCTGGCTCGATCGTGTCGTTGATCATAGCCTGCCGGTTGATAAATCCTTTTCCAGGGATGACTTCGTGGCTTGCAATGAATCCACCACATGCAAAATTGTAGAAGTCATCACAGGGATCTGCCTGAAGCACAAGCCGGTAATTACTTATTGGCTACCCGCAAGTTGCACAAAACGTGGTGCCACTGCTATGACACGTACGCCTATTGCTATTACTTTTTTTCAAAAATGTTGTAAGTCATGGGTAACTGCGTACATTTCACAAACAAACAAATTTGTGTTATGAGAACAACTAGCCGACAAGTTGACGAAGGACTTCAGCAGTTGTTCGGCTTCCTCGTCGTGGAACGTCGACAGTGGTGAAACAAGCATCGGGAGAAACAGTAGTAGGAGTACCCGCATTTTCTACAATACTCAATTTTAAAATGAAGAAAAAATGCAGCGAATCACTCGCAAGTGTTCACAGAGCTCAGTGAACGTTTGTGCGAATGAAACGTCTCACTTCGTATTAAACGCTCGCTGAACGATTACTCATCTTCTTTACAAATCATTCCGTCGTTGTGAATACAATCAGCAAAAAGTGTTTTTGCCAAAGGAAAATATGAATGACGTTTGTAAACAATATGTATCGGCCGATCTGCACAAGAAACAAACGAAAAAGGCATAAACGTTGAAATAAGCATTGTATGTGTACTTGAGTGTCAAACACATATTTATATTTGTTAAATATGCTGACGGGCAAATATTCAGCTAAAAAAATAGGTGGCAGCACTAGAACACTAGCATAAAACTGAAAATACAGTGCTATATTTCTTAACAATTATAACACATCAGATATACTGATTTTACTAACGTCATGTAGCAGGAGGCGCCCAATGCTATTCATGAGATCCGGGTTCTATCCACTGCAACGCCCGCACCCAATCATTCTGTCATTCCTCCGAGGAAGATATAATAATTGGCAATGACAGGTTCACCAAATGTAATCCTTCCGTGTAAACGCTTGGAAGAGAATATGCCCACAACGTCCGGATGACTCTCCTCAGGCGAAACTCAGGATAACATTCGGGAAAAGTGGGGCTGCGCGAAGTAAGCCTCTGATTTGGCTATAGCGTGCGGGTTCAAAAACATTAAAAGAAAAGACAATACATTCACGATTTGGCTTTGCATCGTCATAATGCAATAAAAGTCGGTCAATACAAAAAGTAAGAGTAGATTTGGCTAACA
>JACMIJ010000858.1:0-15099 GCA_014805365.1 Koerneria luziae
GCATGAGATGCAATATTACGCTGGTCTACATAAGCCGACAAGTCTTGAATAAACTGTTCATACGCCACTACGTCTACGGGGACACTGTGTGAGGGGGACGACCACAACTATAAATATGTTAAATAAATTAAACATATTAAAAAATGTTTCAATAACTAACAATAAGAGCCCCATCCATACCTGGAAAGCCATCGTATTCATCAACATGAACATGATCCGAACGGGCAACACTGCCTTGAACGAACGATGCGACCATAACCGATGCGCACCAGCAGTCACTCCAAACGCGCCAACGAAGTACAACAGAACAGCTGAAATGCACTCCAATTGTGTCAGCAAAACAGCTGACAGACACTCCAAAGGTGCTGACGAAATACAGAAAAAAACACAGCTGACAAACGCGTCAGCCGACAGGCACTTTAAACACGTCAACACTTACTCCATGCGACAGTTTGCCAGTGGGCGACGAACAGCAATTGGTAGGCGCCGATGATGGCACCGAAATGGAGTGCGGTGAACAACGCGACGTTCCTCCACACAATCTCCGTCTTGAATTTGACCTGAAACAATTCTTAAAATAAATAAAAACGCACTGCATAGTTTTTAATATGATGACATAGTGATATTATGATAACATTCTTTCGCTTACCATTATTTATCTAAAAAAATTTAGTTCCGTAATTTATGATTTAGTCCCCTTTTATGTACCCTTCTTAGTAAATTTTTCTCTCACTGTACCTGATGGCCATGAATATACTAGCAAAGATGTTAAAGGAGGCCAGGAACCGTGGTTCCTCGGAGGCAATAACCATCATTTCATATATAGTTGCCCCGTTCACCGAAGTTGCGGGTCTCTAACACACGCACGACTGTTTTTACGGAATAATGGCTTCGCAGCTCCTTTAAAGTTCTTCTAAAAAGAGAGAAGACAAAGAAGAAGAAAAGTTCTAGGAAGTTCTCGAACCTGCTTGGACAGCCGCTCCAATTCCGCCATCACATCGAGATCGGCGGTGAGGAATTGTTGCTCGACGGCAGTGATCTGGACGGTCCGTGTCATGGTGAGCCAAAACTAGGAACACCACAGCTCCGCCCCTTTGCACCTTTTATACTACCCACACCTGAGGTGATGTTGTCCTGCTCACCGTTGTTTGCTTCGTAAGCCTGACAGCTTGCACAGCTGACCAACTACCGTACTCTTATGGCCCCTGAGACCACTTATTTGGGTTCCTTTGGTTCTAAGCCGTCTGGGAGGTTGTGGTGACCTAGTGAATTCCATGAATACCCAGAGAAAGACCTTTTGCCAGGGGGTGTTAGTGCGGGGAGGGAGAGGGTGGGGTGGAATCTTGATGGTGTGATCTTGTGCACTGTTCTAGTGTAGCGGGAATGTGTGCCTTGCATGGTGCGTGTGCAGGGGCCGCATCACGTGTACTTTGATAATTTTGATAAGCAGTTTAAATTTGTCGTCATTCTCCGAGTGGATCACGTGATAGTACGAGAACATGGTCAGACGACGGGCTGATCGACATGGCCTTATGTGATGGTGGCCAAGAGAGATGGTTCCGGTCCTCCCCTCCTCCCATCTGACCGCCCGATCAGTCATCCGCTCCACTAGACTATTTGTAACTCGCAATCAAATACGTTTTCCTTGCTATCTGCTAAGCAATAACAAGAAGATTTGTGTTGTTCACAAGGAAGTGGTCGGCCAAAGACGATATGAGTTCGTTGAGAACCTTCTGAGATGCCCTGTCGTTGATGTTCCCCGAGGAAAGAATGCCATCGCCCGCCAAAGAACCCTCCTGAGTAAAATAAATGACACGAAATGTTCAAACGTATCAATTACATAATAAACGACCCTACCTTTTGTATTATTAGAATTCCTCGCTAAAAAATAAAAAAAAAATAAATACCCAACTGTCAACATCTTCTGCACAAAACGTATTAGACAATGGGCAGACAAGTTACGTGGATAGTTTACATCATATAAAAAATATATGTTGGCATGGGCAATTCTTACAATTAGTCAATATCACGGTGCTAACAACAAGTCTGTTTCTACTGTATTAAAGCAAAGTTATCGCAACAGTAGCGCTACCAAATTAGATTAACCTTATGATGCAGTTTGGAGTATCAATGTGGCATGTATGATCACAGCAAAGAACGAGAAATAGCGAGCAAAGTATGACGGAAATTCGCAAACTAACAATACATTAAATACACAGAATACCTCGTCCTAACAATCTTGGTTAGCAATAAAGAGAGCAACGAACGCATAGTTTGCAATATGTAGTATGTTACTCGTAATAGAAGAATGGTAGCAATGAAACCGGAGATCGTACAAAGTTTCACCTGTAACCATTTCGGGTAAAATATAAAATTGTCAAACGTATGTGTTTTTTAGAATAGAATAGAATATTTTGGTTGAATAGGGCAGTAACTCTCATAGGAAACAGTTTCGACGTGGGATTCCTGAATGATACCTTCTTCTCTCTCATATACATCTTGTAATAAATATATCATGCATATATACAATGTCAGTTCAGTAATACCATATATACGTGTACACATATTCGTAGCTAACACAATGAAAAGCTACTTATTTTCAAAAACCGCGAGATAAGGATGTGTGTGCAAAGTTGTGGTTCGGCGCAGATGCTTAAACTTTGGCTCATTTCTGTTTTTCCAACTTCCGATAGCAATCACATTCCATTCCTGTGTTCGAATTCCATTTCGTCTGTGCCTACCAACAAGATAGCAAGGAAGTCTGAGAATCCGAGTAACGTTACTTACACATCAGTTTCTTTCATAATCAGAGAAAAATAAGGCTTCAGTGTTTATGTCATTCATTTTCTTAATACGATTACAAAATACTTTACTTGGTGATTAATAACCTGTAAATAAGAAAACTTACTAAAAAAGTCAAACTCCATATTGCTACAGAAGAAAGCGTCTGCGAGATTGATTGAAAAGCGCTTGCATACTAACGAGTGAAATACAGTATTCGAAGCCAATTCACTCTGATCATGTGCAGAAATACAATATTACTGTTGGTTTCTCTTGACTAAGTACTAAGAACTCTTAACGGAACTGCGAAACTGTTAGTGCTGTGTATATAACAAACCTTCAACAAAATGTGTACATAAATGACTCTCAACAATTGTGATGAGTATAGAGACAAATAAGCTATACATATAAAGAAATATTGCTTTTTACCTCTAAGAATTAACGGTTTTCGACCCCTTTACTAATGAAAAGGCTGTGAACTGCCAAGGTACAACTTGTTGGCAGTTCAACTTTGAGCTAATCTTATCCCGCACCGATATCATAATAATAACAATCTGAGTTGTTTTCACCAAACACGAGTTGGTATTAATAATGATATACCTGCTAAATAAAGAAGTATGACATAATGTCACATATTGCTGGAATGAGACCGACTGGACAAAATGTGTGGTAAACAAATTATGCGGCAAAGCTACACGAACAACCTTACGAACTGCATCCCACTTGTGGTCGAGAATACTTTGCGGATTTGTTTGAAACCATTTCATGCGTTGTTATGCTCATAACATTTGTTTATTTTGCTTCTTCTTTAAAGGGGGCCAGAAACCGTGAATCCTCGGAAGCAAAAACGACCATTTCCTTATATAGTTGCCCCCTCACAGAAGTTGCGGGTCGCTTATACACGCAATTCTGCTAACACAAAAAAACGGTTTCTGGCCTCCTTTAACTCTTGGAATCTGTTTTAAACCTCCTTGTATTATATACTATGGTCACAGTCGCTTGCACAGGAGGAATTTTGCAATTCCAATAGTGCAATCAGATTCTTCAAGAATAAAAGAAAAAGAAGTTCGTCATATCGTCCAACTGATGCGCACCTAATATCAACGGCATTTCAATTATGCGAGACTTTGTACCGATCCTGCATGATTTGGAGTACATCTTCTTTGGTAGGATTATATTATACTTTTGAAAACTATCACCATCGTTGGGGGCCACAGCCGATATGCTTTCGTCGGGGTCTACCGTACCATGTTTGCATATCAACCTTACGAACTGGGTCCCACTTAAAGGGGGCAAACCAATCCTCGAAGGCAAAAAAACTACTTGTATGTGCATGTATAATACTACTTACAGAAGTTGTCTCTTACACACGTTTTTCTGCTATTACGAAACAACGATTTCGCAGCTCCTTTGAAAAAGCTTCCCTTACAAGACCAACAACTTCTGTGAGGAGACAAATATTTCTGAAAAGAAGCGTTTTTTGGCCGAAGCGTTTTTGGTTGTTTTTTTTTGTTTTGTTTCGCTAACTTGGTTATCAATGTCTAGATTGTATTAATGAATAAATTATAAGGATAAAAGTGCTCATATAACAATAATCCTAAAATAATCCTCAATAATGATTGAGTGTTTGAAACACTCAAAATCTGAGTCTTATTTTTCTCCGTGTGCATGTTGCACGCGCAACACTTCAGGAATCGGTTGCGTGTGCAGTCTGCTGTTTTTGTTGATCACGTGGAAGTCGGAGAATCAGGAGATGGGCTCGTACAAGGTGCTGCTTGCAGTATTCGTCTCATTCGATCTATTCCACTCTGCTGTTCACATGCTGGTCAACCCGGTATGTTGTAGTTTGTAGTTTGAACGTGGCCTAACAATAAGTAATATTTTCTTTTTTTTAAATAAAAACATTTAAAAGTTGACACTTTTAAACCCTCTTTACGCTTCTTTCAAATATTAAAAATATTTTTGGCATAATATTAGGCAATAGTGAGTTAGATATCCAGGTATTATGATGGACAGTATACTATTTTGTTACTTCTAAACCATACTTTCATCCTTTAAAAGGTGATTACAATTGCAATCTCTAAAAGAAATCAAAGAAACAATATACACTACGTCTGCGTCAACGTCGTCAATGCATTTTGCGCAGTGAGGGTGGCAAAATGCTCGCGCTGAACTTTTTTGCCAACATTTAAAATGTAGCCAATTGTAAGAATAATTGCGCTTACACAGCCAGACAATTTTCAATCGGAGGCTAGTCCTTGTATATCATAAAATGTGTCGGATCAATACTTTTGACTGTTTTAAACATAGTTTATTTGTTCTATTATACAATACTTCATGTTGCTTCCGCCGGTAGCCAATTTCAAAGTAGAATACGACTACGAAGGCTCTTACAAAGTCATGTGTAAATCTTAGACCAGCGGAAGTTACGTATTTGCTTCATCCTTCATCCAGTCTGCAACAATTCAATGCTTTCTTGCTGTTTTGCTCAATCACGATAACGGTTTCCACTAACAACAAGAGGAAGACTATCAAGCGCATTCTCAAACACCGTTTACCGTACTACAAACTGCAATTGCATTTGTGTTGTTTTCTTCTTCTCACGTTATCACATTTGCAAGAAAACGCTGTTTGAATTAGCCGCGCGGGACTCAAGCTACAACGCGGAGGCTGCTTCGGGCCGAAATGCAAGACTTGCTGAAGTTTGTCGTTCGATCTTTTTGGTTCCCGTTTCATCTCTGAAGTCAAATGCTATATTCTACCAACAAACGACTTACCGTATGCAACATACAATACAAAGCACCTGTGAAGGCTACACAGTTAGAAACAGAAAGTTGACCAAATGAATATTGCTCATGGCGTACTATGGGCATTACTGATTCCGTTTTGTAAAAATATCCGCCTACATCTTCAATTTTTAATCGTATTCAAACTCTTAACGGTTCAGAGCAGGCTCACATGCTAGTGAAATGATACAGGGTTGCGAAAAATTTGAACACTTGTCAAATTTGTACAAATATAACGAAACATAACAATAAGATACCATATGTGCAGCAACAGTCTTATATTTGTACAGAGCGAAGTCAAGTGTGCCACTAATTGTAAGTAAGTTTTCTTAGAACTAGAAAGGTTTTTTTGTTATTGCCCAAATCAAGTTGTCCAAATACATATTATTCATGACGTATCAGCCGTCACTAACATGTGTTCTTGCAATTAGGTTTTGTTTTTCAGAGAATTTACGTTAATGGCTACGCCATTACAATGCTTACAATTGGAACGATATCGGGTCTCGCAGGGAATATCGTATACGCGTTTACGTTCTCGACCTCGTTCGTTCTGCTCAGTTATCACTTTGTGTATCGGTATTTATCGCTGTCAAGGTACTGCTTTAAGTTAAAGGGGGATCGGAAACCATGAATTCTTCGGGACAAAAACGATTATTTCTTTATATATAGAAATAACGGTTTCCCCTTGCACCTAAAATGACCTTTAATTGTTTACGCTCTTACAGTAAGCTTCGACTGGTAACGTTTTTTTGTAGCACATCTTGCAGTCCTTAATATATTACCAAGCATTGCTAATCCATCTTTCTTTAGGCCTGACAAGTTGTATTTATTCCAAGACAAGTATTTCATTCTGTGCTTGATTCTGATCTCCTTGTTCGAAGCTTCCGTCTTTACCGGTGTATCGTATGTTGGATACGGTAAGTATCGTACGTTCGAACAAAATCTTCTATTGTTTAGCGTAAGAAATACAAATATGTTGTCAGAGAAAAATAAGCAAATAGTACTAGAGTGTTTAAAACACTCATTTCCCTCATTCTTAAGCACTTACTAATTCTATTGAGCGAAGAAGTGTAACAAACACTTAAGCACCAAAAAATGCTTACAATTAAAACGCCTGATATTTGAAAGAATTTTTTTATGGACCAATCGTTAAAAACGTACCTCTTGGAGAACTTTGTTTTGGCTTTGCTTTGTTTCGAGGCAACCAGGTTTATTGCTTAGTCTGACAACGAGTTCCTCTTTTTCAGGCATTCATGACGCCCGAAGCCAGAGTGCCATAGCGCAGATCGCCTGGGACATCTACTCCATCGACATGGGCAATCTCGGCTCTTTCAGCACCAAATACCGGATGGTAAGCACATTTTGCATTAAAATAATAAAGTAAAGTTATTAGTATATGTAAATAGAAAGTTAATATAATAAAACAATAACTACATATACATGTATGTAAGAAGGAATGTGTGTTGAATGCGATTTTACCTACAACACTCACTGCCTTGCAGCATTTACAGTTACAGCTTGCTGCTTCCGCCGGTCTACAGTACCCCATTTGCAGACGTACGTCTATCAAACGCTTCTCTCGATCTATTGAATATGAAAATTTGAGATCGGCCGAAGCTGCATTGCCTCATTATGAATGATGTACAGCGTTTGAGGTCTAAAAATAAAAAAAAAAATGGTTCCATGGACTCTTATTGCCTCCAAAAGGGCAAATGAAAACATCTTATTGTTAGCTGGTTCTTCAATTGGAGCTACTATTATGGAAAAAATTCTGGTATTTGTACATAAGGGAGTAACCCATTCCAACGGTACCTAGATGCAAGAAAGTCGATAACACGTGATTTTACCTACTGCACTACGTTTCAGCATTCATAGTACTTGAATATCTTCAGAGGTGAAAAAATGGATTCTCATTGCCGTCAAACGCGGCCAGGCCGCTTTCACATTGCGCGCAATGCAATTTGACCCGCATTTTAGCTGTTTCATGTTTTACCCCTCTTTTTGCATGGTTTGCAAAATTTTTGCCCCTCATTTTCAAAAACCTGCAATGCTATAAGCGTTTCTCTGAACGCGGCAAATACAAACATCTTATTGTTAGTTGGTTTCAGTTGGACGGTTCTCTGAACACTCGGCCGGTGTTGTGTCTGGTGTCCCTTCTGGTCGTAATAGGTATTTGCTTCTCGGTGATGATCTACTGTTCCGTACGAATTGTATTCTTACTCCGATCTGCACCACTCTCACCAAAAACACGAAAGATGCAGCATCAACTATTTGTTACGCTGGTTGTACAAGTAAGTATTTAAGCGGTCGGTGGCATTCTCTGTAACACAGAACATTGAATGTACTTTATAGTCAACATCTTTAACAGGGGAACAAATGAGGGTTATAACAAATGAGGCATATACCAAGCAATGACAAGCTATGTTTCGTTATAATTGTACAAACGTGCTAATTGTAAGTATTCAAAATTCCTGTACCATTTCATTATTTTGTTATATCCCTCAACAACACTCAAGCACCTGCAGGCTTATTTGAGGGTTATTTCTTTTATGTGTAAATGCACTCGGGCTGATGCAATTAGAGTGCAGATATGTACCTAAAACGTTCGCGATCTTTCGATAACCTTTGCTACGCAGTCAGTTAGATGACAAGCAAAGTCAGTAAAATCAAAAGCAAAAGTTCCCCTGATTCAAGGCATTTCGATTACGGGGAGCCCTATGAGGTCCATAATGCTTAGAATTCAATGACCTTATAATTATAATATAATTTTTATACAATTCATGTACAGATAACACCTGATCACGAAATTCTAACAATAAGATTGCCTTTTTCGTGCAACATGTTCTGAAAGATAACAAACAGGTAACAACCATGAGAACACCAGTTGGTAAGGCCATTGAACACTTAAAAGCTCAAAACACGAAGATCAGAAAAGCCCATCATAGTCACTTTCACATCTACAGTAATTTATTTGCATATGTCAACAATGGCTCCCCTCTTTATAACAACGAGATATGCAAATTTGTGAGCAGCAGAAGTTCTTCTGCTGATTCATTCGAAATCACACATTTGATTGGATAAACTGGTGAAGCGATAACGACCGAAATCGTTCGCAATCGGCCGATAGGAATCACAATACTAACAATAAGAGTAATGCATGTGACATGTTAAGACATTGGAACTGCCTGTTTCATAGCAACCTTCAGACCGTCATACCATTGTTGTGCTTCTTCGGACCATGCGGTTTGATCCTGGCTTTACCGATATTCTGGATCGATTGTGATTGGTGCGGAGATGTCGCCTCGTCAGCAACAACCGTCTATCCGGCAGCTAACGCGATCGCCTTGTTGGTGCTTATAAAGGTATACTAATTTTCTTGTCAAGGAAACCGAGTAATCTGGTTACAGAAAAAAACCCAGGTTTTCATGGTTTCGATTTTGAAGGCTTACTGTTGGGCATTAGAACGCAGTGTTAGCACCCTCAATTTTGAACAGGAAGTCGCTTGTTGTCAGCATCTTTAATACGGATAAAAATAAGGGTCTTAAACACCACTCAACGCCTTCTAGGCTTATTCTACAGTTATTTTCTTTTAGCGTTGCGCATAGGGTTCTTTCACACCTATAGAACTTCTAAGAGAGAACTTTCTCTCACTCTCTGTCTCTGTCTCTTTCACTCTCACTCTCTCTCTCTTCTTCTCTCTCCATGTTATCCAGACATGTTTTTATTGTATTGCCGACCTTGTGGCGAATATTACATTATATTTACAAATGCTAAATGTAATATGTTCAGTCCTATCGCAACACTCTGCTCAACTGGGCGCGATGTCGTTTCAAGCAGCCGAAGCGAAATAGCATAGGCGAGCTGTCAGCGATGCCACCGGCGAGAAGATTCTCCTCCAAACCATCCGATCTGTCAACCGACATAAACTGTACTTGAGTACAAACTACAAAACAGTTATGACACATCGCCACGATCAACTCGTCAAGAGAAATAACAAACAAAGACAATAGTTCCGCTAATCTGATTAGCATTACTTCTTGAGTCGACTCAGTCAATTGATTAATATTATACCTAGGAACGAAAATATCTCCTTTGATTATCTTTTCTTATCTATGATTGATGTCACATCTGTGCTGCGTATGATCTACATGTTGCCAACGTGCAGCCTGCACAACGTTTTTCGAGCGTCGGTATAATCTTATTGCATATGCATAGCAAAACAAAAGCAAAGTTCGCCCGTATTCAAGGCCTGCCTGGTCCTGGCCTTGAAAGAAATTGTGGGGCATATTAAGTCCCCGAAGTTGCCCAACCATTAACGCAAACCGATTACTTCTCGTGAAACTGTCACTAACAATCGCCGACCCCAATAGGAATGACACCTTGGTTTAGTGAGGACTTTTCCGGGGATCGAACACGGGTCTCATAGGGTGCTTCCTGCCACAACTCTACTACGCCTCACTGTTACATATGAACACACAGGAATTTAAAGAATTAACAAAACAATAGTGGTAATCAATAGAACAATTTTATCAATACAATAATGAACTATTTAGCATTATAAGCAGATTATAAGGAATTATATGTACAAAAGTTATCAACTCACTCCGGGTAACTCTTATTAGAAGCTCGTTCTTACTCGTATGTCGAAGAAGTGTAAAGAGATCGTAACAAGGCAGGCTTGAGACCAAAGAATAAAGCTACCATGAAGACCAGAGACCAAAGTACAAAGATCATGAAAGCCCATTTCATAGATGCATTTCGTGAGTGCATGAGCCATATTCGAGTTGGGTGAATGTCAGAGACAAGAAAGCCTATCGGTGCTCAAGATTATTGTCAGTAAGTAGCATTTAGTGAGCATGTCACCATCAGAGAATCAGTGGATCAACATCAGACATGGCAATTTCAACGTAAACATCAACAAAGACAGATTAAAGATTAAAGATCAAAGTTCAAGTTCAACCTACAGAGACACAACCGGAATGAGCCATCACATATCCTCCTCCTTTTCATGGCTTATTAGTAGTCGATCGGTTTCCATTTCTTCTTCCAGATCAGTTTCCTCGTCCTTGTTGAAATCGGCGATTTGCTGGCAAACTGCCAGACCGGACTCCATCTCGACCAGCTGAGTGACCTGAATATGGCTTTATGTGAAAGTTACAGATGAATCAAGGGGCAGTGTCACTCTCGTCTGATAATTGCTTTAGCCGCATCTTGGAAGGCAATAAGAATGCTCACGAAATGTCCGTAACCATTCTCTCGACGGTCAAACCGAATTGAATTTCCATAAAATGCCACAATGGTGGGAGGACCCCATTTACGCCATTTTGCATTTGCGCCAACCGATCTATTAGCCCCAATTGAGTGTCTACAGGGTTGAAATTTCTTGTGCACTCTAGTGACCATAGCCTTTGGAAGGTGCGATACAAAAAATTCGAAAAATTAAGTCTTACGATGAGAAAACAACAGTTGGCGCAAATGGGAATGGCGCAAATGGGGTGCACCCCACAATGGTGGTCTTTATAAGAATGGCCCACTGTTCTTCACTTTTAAGTGAAGAAGGTTTACCGTAGCCCCACCCATACAATATCCACACTGCGACCAATCACAGTTATTTCAACATCCTCTAAAATGTTTCTATTGAAATTTGGACCTCCTGGTGGTGTTTCCAGTGCACAGTATTCGACATCCTGTACGTTAGTCACAAGTCAGGAATATGCTTGGGCCCATCGAACATTTCATTTTGTGAATGCAACCACCATGCTGTCACCAAGGACAAACCTCATCCGGACTCTTGATCTGCTGCGCGACCTCCTCGATCCAGTGCACGCCGTCCGATCGCAGAACAACCTGCAGGAATCATACCCTTGTTTGCTTAGAAAAAATGAAACGTGTGGTGTGAAACGAGCAAACTACAGTAACCGAGTACAAACTACAAAACTGCAATCTCTACAGTACTAATTGTAAGCTTCAGTATGCATCGATCCTGATCTTAGCTAGTCTATCAACGGTCATAGGTGTTATCTTTGAGAACGCCTCTAGGCATAGCTGCACAAAAGAACTTGCGCATATGCATGCTCCAGACTAATTGTCAGAATAATTGGAAGGGGGGTTGGGCTGACCTGTCGGGCACTGGGCAGACTGAGCGATGTCTGGGTGGACCGGCTCATGCTTCGCTCCTCTTCGTCCCTCTCCTTCTCCTTCTTCTCGTCGATATCCTCGAACACCTAGAAATCACATGTTGTTGCTATCAAAACGTGATTCTCTTTATAAAACCAATATCCCTCACTTCTATCAGACTTATTTTTAGGATCAGCAAAGGTACAATTTGACATTTTGGCCTAGGCCTACAATTGCTTTGGAGTCGAAGTGTTACCTCTGTAGTGGAAGTAGACCCACCTATTTTGTTACATACTTCATATTACAATCGTCATATGGCTTGAAAGACGATGAGATAAAACAAGAATAAGCGCTCTTATTGTTAGAGCAGAAAGGAAACCCTGAGAAAGCCAGGAAGTTGTGGGGCTATTTAATTGTAAGTCCCAAGGTGCCCAGTCATTCACACGGAGCGATTACTCTTCTTTGTGAAAGTGTATTTATCATGTAAGTAAAAACTTTGGGATTCGAATAAGTCTAGAAACCTATATGCAAGACAGTTTATGCTTCCGAATCTGCCTACCTGCAGTACACCGAGACTCGTTCCCCGCTTGCCGATGAGACTCTCGAGATCGTCCTTGCCCGCCTCGTAGGTTTTGCGCATCTTTGTCTGTACAGAAATGAATATTAGCAAGTGCATGACACTCCATGCTCTAGTAGATAGTTCAAAAATACATATACGAACTTTCAACTGACAGTCATTGAACAGCTTCAACACAATCATACCTGTAGCAGATTGACAACCATGGAGACCAGTGACAATCCGATGATGATGAAGCCGAACATGATAATGAGCAGTTGCGGCTCGTGCGGCACCAGATCACCCAGACCGATTGTGCTGAACAACAAGTGGAAATATTGTTTGAATTCCCGAGTCCATCAGAATATGAGAGTCGTATTTTGTGCACACAGCGATGAACAAGAACATATGTGAAAACAATGAATAAATGAATTTATTAGTAAAAAGTTGGGTATAGTATATGATACAAAAGGCTACCATTTGATAGAGCAAAAGAGTTAGCCGGTTCACTAATTGTAAGAAAGAGTGGGCACTCGCAACTTGTTTCAATACGCTGGCAATTGCTAACCTCAAGGAAACGAAGAAGAAGTAAAAGGATTCGAGGAAGGTCCAGCTCGTGTCCAGCACAGACATCACGGTCGAACAGAGCCAGACCTGAAAAAATATGAGTAAGATAATATCTTAGATTTGTCATCAAAACAACTCTCTTCTTCTGTTAGAAAAAAAAAACTTTAAGAAAAGTATAACTTAGTATGAAGTAAGTAAGTTAGTTACATAGTACTAAGTTAGTAAGTACTAATAAGTTAGAAAAAAACATTATAGTATGTTTTATCCATGTGTGCATAATTCCCTAGTGCTAAAAAGGCGAAAAAAAAGTACAAACCCATAAGAACACGAGTGACACTCCGACGACCAGCGGGAGATCGAAGATCTCGAGATCACGACGCTCTTGCTGCTCGATCTCGCGCATCTCACGTAGCGGTTGCTTTGTGCAACACCTGACAAGTATTATAGTATTAGAACAGTCTGCTGCTTAAGTGTTTAAAACACTCATTTCCTTCTGTGTTAAGCGTTTCGTGATCGTCTTGAGAAACGAGTGTTATGCACTTGGCAATCTTAGCTAATAAGCAACATCCAGTTCAAAAACGAGTGTTTATGACACTACAGCAGAAAAGGCAAAAACATTCATAGAATATCCAGACTGTGATCAATCACAATTGTTTCAGCATCCTATGGAATGTTACTGTGGAAATTTGAACCTCCTGGGGTGCTTCCAATACAAAATTTCGATATCATGTATGTTACTCAGAAAAAAACCCTCAAATAAGCCCACAAACTGCTTAAGGGTTTAGAACCCTCGTTTTTTCAATGTTAAGTATTTCGTTATCCTATTGAAAAAATGAGGATTATAAACCCTTAAGCGGTTTGTTGGCTTATTAGAGGGTTATTTTTCGGGTGCACCCCATTTGCGCCAACTGTTGTTGTCTCCTCGTAACACTTAATTTTGTACCGAACCTTCCAAAGGCTATGGTCACTAGAGTGCACAAGAAATTTCAGCCTTGGAGACACCGAATTAGGACTAACAGATCGGTTGGCGCAAATGAAAATGGCGCAAATTGGGTTCTCCCTATTTTTTTATGAGTAGTCACAGGTCAGGAAAAGCCGAAAGAACCTGAATATCCGCCTGCCCAGTCTCTTCACTTGGAACCACGGATACTTCATTCCGATTGTCAGCAGCTTTCCCATGTCCTGGAGGACGAGCAGCATCAACGGGATACCGAACAACGCGTAGATCATAGTCAGAATCTTGCCCGCTGATGTCATCGGATAAATGTGACCGTAGCCTAAAGGAGATTTTCGTAATTGATTTTAACATTAATCATATTAATAATAATAATAATAATAATTCTTTACTTTGGAACATATTCATTTATTTAGCACGTATAACGTCTATATGAACAAGGAGAATATGGCACTATTTTCAGTTGCAAGCAAAAGTGAATAACCCAAAAGGATTATTCATAACCCTAATTTTTTCTCGTAACCTAAGTGCATACTAACAATGAGCAAGATCCGTCCAATTATCCAAGATTAACAGGTGTTTAACTCTATGGCTGTCTTTTCTTGTAACAAGTACTCAGAGAAACATAAGCCTCAAATTTTGAGTGTTATAAACACTCTTTAGTCCTTGAGTGTTTAAAACACACATTTTTTAATAGGATTACAAAATATTTAGCACTTTAAAATGAGTGTTTTAAACACTCAAGCACTGTTCAGGCTTATTTGAGGCTTATTTTCCTCTGATCACGAACCAATGGTCGTGCACAGCGTGCCGGCGAACAGCAGTGCACTGAAAAAGTTCCACTCCATGCGCTGCTCGCTGAATCGAATGCCCAGACGCTTCTCGTAACCAGCGAACGTACTGAACGAAGAGCACACCGTGTGGAAATAGTGAAACCTCTGCCGGACACAGTTAAAGGAGGCCAGAAACCGTTGTTTTGTGTTAGCAGACATGTGTGTGTATACGCCGACCCGCAACATCTGTGAGCGGGGGGCAACTAACTATATAAGGAAATGGTTGTTTTTGCCGCCGAGGATTCACGGTTTCTGGCCCCCTTTAAGGCTCTGTTATTATATGCAAATTAGTCATCGTAGACCGGTGGAAGCTACATGCCGTGTGCAGTTTCCATGAACAAATAAGAGAATATGTTTAGAGTTTTCGCTTTGTGTAAATAAATTTCCCTTTTTTTCTTTGCCCTCAACTGTATTTCCTGATAATGTCATCGATGTTCACTTATTCACTCAGTCTCTCATTTCCCTTCATCCAACAACACTTGTTCCACATAGTAGAATTAGATA
>JACMIJ010000859.1:0-15090 GCA_014805365.1 Koerneria luziae
AAAAAAGCCTATTTTACCCCTCCTATTTGAATATTTTATACACCTTTACGTGCTTTACCCCTCCTTTACAAATGTAATTCCACACTTTACCCCTCCTCTGGGACAGTCGGTTCCAACGGAAGCACAGCTATGACCACAGTGTTCTTAAATCACTGAGCATTCGGAAAAAGAAATATATCATATGCAAGCGTAAGAATAGTACAAAGAAAGAAACCTGCTCCGTCATCTCCAATCGCCTTGTTCCTGTTACGATTCACTGCGGAGGCACACACCTGAAGAGAGGGAAATTGTTAGAATAGCGCAAGCTGATTGAAGTGCTTTTCTCAATGTCTATTAGGAATATTGAGTAATCGAATGGACATGACAATGGGACAAATGAATGGTTTGTCGGAACTCGGGTCCCGAGAATATCGATAGCCACCGCTTCGCTCCGTTTTTTTCTATATCGCTTTTTATTAGCTAGATGTAAAGGAGGCGGTTGGCTGTTAGTTCATTTGTCGGATACGAGGCTCTCATTTTCTCTCACACTTTATTTTGTTATATGTATCTTATTTTTATAAAACGATAGCGTGTCAATAAAAGTTTAATTATCCAAGTTTGAGGTACCAACATGAAGTGATTGGGGCGAGCTCAAACATGATTTGTCACTAACAAATGCGTGCCTTCCACCTGCCGTCCCGCTAGAATTTGTCACTGCACGGAAATCGAATGTCGACACATTCACGCAGCCGTTCCTTCTTCACCGCATCCTGCAACACATTGCCCATAAATCAAACTATTCCACATTTCAGAAAATCATTTTAAAAAAATAATTAGAGATAATTTACAGCAAAAGAAGGTAGTCATCAGCCTTATATTATAATTAAAAATTCTTTACAATACATGAACATAAAAACTTATCACAAGCAGCTGAATGAATAGCATGGATACCTGATCACTTAAGATTCTGTCCAGTGTTCCATCGAATAACTTAATTCCGAGGAGTTCGGCACATTTGGTCAGATCCTTGTGGTAGTTACTAAATGCGTACTCCTCGTCCTCCTTTGCCACGTCAGATACTCGATCTCTGAAAGAGGAAAGATGCCGAATGCACAATGCATCTTATAGCTAGGGAACCGCAGTCTTACAATTCTAAATACGTTCATAACAGGCCGTCTTACGCAGCTTTTCAGATCAGTGTTGTTTCGAGGCACTCTTGTCAGAAAATATAAGAGAAGCTAATCGTACGTCTCGGGCTGTCGGGGACGGATTGACGCTGACGCGATTATTGTTGATGGCGCCGGAACAGTTCTTCCACTTGGTTGCCTGTGCCTGGCGGTCTTCAGACGGGAACCGGCTGTCGACTGCCGTGTGCTGCCACTGAGGGTTTCTTTGCATCCTGCTCCTGCAACCACAACGGGTATTACACAAGCACACTGACCTGAGTACAAAGGTGGTATTTTCCGGCAAACCCTTGGTTGCATAGGACAAAAGGAAACACCCTCTTGGATGCAGCCATATACAAATAAAATTAACAATGTTTGATACCCCCATGACAAGTCGTACAACCCCCTCCATTTTTTTAACTACGTCTCCGCTTTTCGATACACAATCTACGGGTTCCCTGATCAAAAATCCCCATTATAATGATCGAATGGTAATGGAGAGAGCAATGTGTTCTAGAAAACCTTATTCTTGCAGCGGATTTGGTTCACCCTTTATCACTTACCACATTTTCGCTTCGAAATGATAAAAGCAATGTACAATAGAACAGAATAATTGCGTACCTTGACGTACAAGTGCAGACTGTCCCTGAAGAGGGACAGTGGCTTATCTGGAGGCGGATCCGTTCGCTCGCACGATGCAGTGCAATTCCTCCTCCTCGGATATGAAGGGATACGACGGGAGGGGAGGATACGCAGGGAATTGCGACCCGTTCAGTCTCTTCATGAACGGACTCTCCTCGCCCGCTTCTCCCTATTCGTCCTCCGACGGAAGACGCATCCGCTTTCTGTAATTGTGCCATTATAATAGAAAAAACAGTAAAAGGAATAAGCTAATGAAGGGCTCAAACTAGATACAAAACATTGACCAACCTGAATCTGACCGGATCAGTATCGGCGGATCTCGTGCGTGCATCACCATCATCGGATCGCGTTTCCATGGCTTCTGCCGATATCTGGCCCGTCAGTCTCTTCGTGTGTGGTCGCACGTACGAACGATGCGGAATCTCTGCAATGCACATTCCACTGTCCACACCACAAAACATTCTGTCCACAAGGACACTTCTATTTATGTCGGCTGAGAAGAGGCGGGGAAATTTGATGAGAGAAAGAAGGGATTGAGAAGAAGGAGAACGGTCCTTTTAGTGTAAAAAATATCCCTGCTATGTAGGTGAATATTTTGTTTAGAATAAAGTGTGATTAGGCTCTCTGACAGTAGTCAGAATAAATAATAATTGTAAGCAAAATACGCGACAAGCATGGCTATGCTTTCATTGGACCCGACTATCCCAGAGGAGGGGCAAAGTAGTAATTTGCATATGTAAAGGAGGGGAAAGCATGTAACAATGTAGAAAATGTTCAAATATGCGGGGTACTGTGTTTTATGTGTTCAATAGGATGGGGTAAAAGTGTACTCCCATGGGAGCCGGCACCGTGGAGGCTGTAACATGTGCTAAACCCACCTCATAAAAAGCTGTGCTGCATAGAAATCAATCATATATGCCGTAGTGAATAAATTTAGCAAACCAAGAAGTTCAAAAAGGAAGCCCAGAGACAAACCTCAGAGTTCCCGTGCCTAGTTCGTCCAGATACTCGCGTCTTTCGAAGAGCATCCACAACTGAAAGACATTATATGCAAACGCCTGCGAAATCGTCAAAACTCGGTTTCGAGACCAAAAACGTGACTTAACAGCTGCAACTGAAGCACCTAGAACATTTCTGCAGCTCACAAGTAATACAAGATATACATAGAACCAAATCGGGACAAAGTTCAGCATACCTAAAAAAGAAATAGAAAGAGAAACTAACGAGAGGCGGAGCTGGTGAAGAGTTCCTTTGTGTGTGAACCTCTCTGTTCGGTGTGTGTCCACATCAGCACTCATCAGTCTCACCCAGAATTCTGCAACAATTGCATTACCTACAACAGTACGCAAATACTGAATAAAATACACGCACATAAACACAAGAAAATTTTCCAAAAAAAACAGAGAAACAAAAATGCAGCTCCCAGAATACTTTGGTCCGAACTAGGCACGCGATTGCGCAATCTGCCTGCTAAGCCGCGGAAATACGGCTAATTGAATGTTCTTACAAAGTAATAATAATTCAAATGATTGTATGCAAAACATCTTAAATAAGAGAATAGTTGATGTGTTTATGTAGAACATGGCAAATATAAACACACTTATGTGATATGTAGCACATGAGTTATAACCCCACCACATGCTGATCGCCACTAAGAGAATGGTAAGCGCATCTATTCCCTTAACTCTACACACTTGTCACCTTTTCTGCAGATAAACTATTGTTTTCTAATGTTTAACAACGGCCACCAGTAATCTTCAATTTCCAGTCCCTTGTTGCAATGTGTCCATTGCTCTTTCACTGGAGGAGGCGTGGCTAATAGCCGAAAGGATAGCCAATGGGAAGAGGGGCGGACACCTTTTTCACGCTCCCGTCCATTCAAAGACCGCTCAAGCGATTATCCATTCGTAGCACAGGAGAACTGAGTAGTAGCTGATACAATTCCATGCACATCTTTATTAGGCATTCAAAATGAAAGGATCTTCGCACATAACTTCAAAACAACGAAAATTTACTATAATATATCTTCTTATGACACGGAAACACACACAAAAAACAATTATTGTTACTAAGAGAAAAATAAGCCTCAACTAAACCTGAATAGTGCTTGAGTGTTTAAGACACTCTTTTTTTTCAGTGTTAAGGATTTTGCAATCCTATTGAACAAATCAGTGCTTAAAACGCTAAAGCATTAAAGAGTGTTTATAAAACTCAAATTTTTGGGCTTATTTTTCTCCGAGTAAATCGAAACAACAACAACAACAACAACAACAGCAACAAAAATAACATAAACATGCCTTGAGAATGCACGAACAACCGGGACGATCTCATTAGCGCACAAAATCCAGTTGCGCACAAACCATAGCTTGTTCTTTAAACAAAAAAGTTACTGTATATCAGCGCAAGACTCAAGTTATGCTCGGAATAGGATTAACTGTCTAAATTTATACCGATTGGTTGCTTATTGACAAAAATATGAACTTGTGCGTTTATGATTTCAGCGCTTTTGGGATCGTCCCGAATAACCCCCTCCCCCTACTCTTCGTCATCGTCATCGAGATCCTCTTCCTCCTCCTCCTCCTCATCCTCATCCACCTCAAAATCCTCGCTGCTGTCCACATCCACTTCGACCACTTCTTCCTCATCTCCAATCGTCTCCTCGTTCGCTTCGTCCTCCTGGAACATTTTGCATTTACCCAAATCTCGCTGATGCCAAAAGATGTCAAAAAAGATTGCCCGAAGGCACTAACTCTGCCCTCACTAAGGAAGGAAACACCACGCCTTTCTTATATTCGAACATAGGAAAGTGGTGTCTAACTTTTGAATATTCATACGCACTCCCCTTACGAGAACGGATGAGGTTCGTTGGTTTAACACAACGGAAGTCGGACACTCTCGAGAACATAAGATGTTGGAACGGAGACTAAGACTGAAATCATGCCTATCCTCTCTCTTCAATAAAGCAAGATCTTAGGGGAAGATTAGGAAACTAACCTTTTCCTTCTCCTTGTCCTTGTTGTACTCGTCCACATCGAGCCATCGCTCCAGCTCGGCCTCGTCACAGAATTGCTGCCCGGCCTCCAGAAGTTTTTCGTCAACGGGCGGCTCGGCGAACTCGTTCTTGGCCACGTTCGTCGCCTCGCCTTTTGGCTCATCTGAAAAAAAAAAACTGCATTCAACATATCGGAAATACGAAAGGCAAAAAAATAGCTAAGGTAAGACCAGGACGAGAGGTGCCACTGTTTGTACGACTGAACGAACAGTTTTTTTCTTTGTCATTCGTTACAAACTGTACGAAATGCACACAGGATAATAGGAATTTCAGGAACGGGCAAACTGGCGCTTGAATTCTCGACGGTAAGTGAAAGGAATGTGTGAAAGAAGAAAGCGTACCACGGGCGCTCTCCTTCATGTCCTCGTTCGAGTTGGAAGACGACATGTTCATAGTGCTTGACCACCTGAACAGAAACGAAATTGGAAGACTGGTACAATGACAAAACACAATATGTTACGACTACTGGAAAACACGACATCCCGTACTGTACAACCAACAGGCTTATCCGCTATTTTTTTGAAAAGTACTAACTCCATCAAACGTCTTTCATCTCTATAACGCACATTTTGAACACACATGTGCTATGCTTTGTCATATAGCGATAGCCGGATATTGTTGAACAGAACGGTGTCAGGGATTCCATTAGTACATTGGCTCGCCACGCAACGCAACGCGAATTGTATGTATGACAAAACATGAAAGACAGAATAGTGAACAGAACGGTGGATAAGATCAGGCATACTGTAATAGAAATAATAGAAGACATGTTGAAACACGATAATGTGTTTGAGCGTGTGTGTATGTGTGCTTGAATGTGTTTGAGAGAGCATACGCACATAACTTGAGTGTTCTCTGTGAGCAATACGAGTAATTCTTCAACAGCCAAAAAACAAAGTATTTAGCCTAAGAACATGATGTTGTGGTATGAAAAAGAGGCACGAAAAGACAAAACTCAAAAGAAGCATCTCATGCAGCTTGTTTGAATCAAATACATGATTGAGCGAAATAGAGGAATGTGATTGAAATATATGAGTACGGAGGGTACCAACAGAAGGAATGCCAACTTAGACACTCCTACTGTATTGAAAAAAGAAGCGAATGTGATGAAACGTTAAAAAAGTATACCAACAGAAATATGCAATGCAAGTTCCGCAGAGGTTGGAACACCTCGACGTTCAATTTCCTCAACAGCGGCATTTTGTCTACGCCCTCGTTTTCACCAAAAAGGTGACTCAACGGCTCTGTTGTAGCCTAAACATCTTTCACGTTCACCCCGTCTCTCAACACTCGTTCTTCTCAACATCAAAGATTCCAGCTCAACTATCCCTACTGTTGCACCATCTCTACTATGTCTGCCCGGCACTCTAGTTCAGCTCACTTCGAAGTTCATAGTTCTGATTGTTGAACAGAACGGTGTCAGGGATTCCATTAGTACATTGGATCGCCATTGCATGTATAACAAAACATGAAAGGCAGAATAGTGAACAGAACGGTGGATAATATCCGGCATACTGTATCGTTCAAACAGCTGAGAGAAGCAGCTGTATAAACGGTACAGTATGCCGGATTTTATCCGTTTTGTAGTCGGAGGCTCCTTTTATGCAAGCAACACCTTGACAAACACTATATGCCTTAGATCACAAACGAATCGGAAGTTTTCATGAACAAGCCACCCTACCCCTGAGAAATAGCGCCCCCGGGTCCATCAAACAAGTTGCCTGTAGTTGAACCGTCCACCTCAACTCCGCCAGACGATTGACTTTGCGACATCGTAGAACTTGAGACGACAGCACGACACTGAAACACAAAACCGTTACACTTCGATGTTTACATGAAGGCTTTACAATAAATGCTGCTCTATAGCGTTGTTGTCGATCATCCCAAAAGTGTGAACTATCTGTCATGAACCAGACCCAGGGTCTCTGCACGATTGCCTGTGGCACAGGGTTGCGCGGAATAGGGGTGCGTGTGAATTTTGGGACAAACCCATTAGTGCACAAACCATGAACTCAAGCGAATATTTCTGCCGGTTCTTAAGCAACTAAAGTACACAGGTTTCGATTTCTAATCCTCAATAGAAGATGAGTTTCATGCTGAATTCAATTACTATTTTGTTTTAGGCACAAGTTATGTTTTGTACGCTTATGGGATCATCCCAAAATTTGACTAGGCAGGGCTACACATTCAAATGCTTTCTTCTTCTAATGTGTTGTTGTTGCATTTCAGTGACATGTTATACGCATGATGTCGTAATATATTGAATTCATTGCGGAATTCGGTTAATTTCGTGCTTTGGCCTGTTTTCATGATAAAAAAGCTTTATTTGTTCAAAAGTATTGTATTGAGTATTTTGATGATTGTGAATGTTTCTTGTTTTAATCATGTCGGCCATGCTATGCAGTGCAGCAGTATAGCAGACACTGGGGTCATCTTTCAAAAAGCGCCTGTCAGTCTATCCAAAGGGACATGGAGTGACGAGTGATTGGCCTCACATGTGATGATTACTGAGCAAATGAGCGAGTACGAAATGCAACGGGTCTCGTGGAAGACCAGCGGAGGAAGATGGGTAAATCGGATCCGCGAAAGGATGAACGAGAACGACCACTGCATTAAAGGGAGTCGGAAACCGTGAATCCTCCTCGAAGGCGGAAAACTACCTTTCCTTATATATATATGCCTCCCTCACAGAAGTTCTATTAGCACAAAACAACGGTTTCTGGCCTCCTTTAATGAAATAATCACAAATGCACCACCGTACGCAAGAGTCACCCACAGAAAGATGGAGAAATGAAATGAACCGATGTGTGATGGAGTCTAATGGATGAGCAGCAATGAGCACCAAGCTACAGTAGCCTGATCACATTCAGCACCTTGGAGGCGAATCATTTCTTTGTTTCTTGTAACCAAAAACCAAGTAAGCATTCCGTCAAATTTCAGCAGATACTCTTCCACGCGGAAGGTCCGTAGCGGCAACCGAACAATCTAGCTTTGCTAACAATAAGTTGCTAATATACTGTGTTTATTGCATCGCCTGCCCCACTGTGTTTGCCTTATAAAAAAATGTCTTGGTTGTGCGAACAAAGATGGTATTATTGTGAAGCAGAATTGCTATATCTTCACGCCTTCTTCACATTTGCCGTAGAATAATACTTCATTCCACCCGCTAATGCTGTCTAGAGATATTGGTACCTGCCAATTATCAATCAAGGAGGAGATCCTTGTTTTGTTCGAACTTGACGACTCCAACGTTGATCGTTTTCATCATATAATGATTCTGTTTTGTCATATGTTTCATTCATATTCTGTGTTTTAATACTCTTTATTCATGTAACAGTAGTTTATCTGATCAATTCAAGATTTCCAGCATTAGATGAAGGAACATCATCGAGAACGACGATGTCGATTCCACTTTCACAACATTTGCTTGTGTTAGTTAGTTAGTTTATCGCAGTATTGACGTCTTCTTGCTTGTGTATTTATTACCCATCAAAGCAAAATGGAGTTAACTTTGCATGCAAATGGTGCAGATGTTCAATTCATTCAGCTTAGGCATAGCCTATGCGTTATGTCCTTGTGCGAAACCACTACAATCAAAAACCATATTGCACATCACGAACAACATGCGGGTGTTCAGTATCATGCATGTGTCAGCAGTGTTTTGCATCGTCTGTGTTGTGCACGTAACTTTGATGGAGATTATGTTATGATGGCTACGCTAAACTAAGCTTGTTTTTGTCAAGAGTCTGATGTTAATCACTTCAATACACCAACAATTTTAGCAATGAAACGTGTTAACGCTTGATAAGCAAAGAAGCAAAGGTATGCTAATTGAACCCAACAACAGGTGGCTACCGAAGAAGATCTCCATCATCACCATCCGTCAAACGAAAAGCAGGGAATAAAAACAGAACCCAATCCACACCGGTGTAAGTGAAAACAAGCAGGATTATGCTATGCACAGCATGCCCAAAACCAACACAGGAGTGGAAGAAACGAAAAAAGTAACGGAAAACTTCGTCTCGCTTCATAGCTTCTCAAATACTCTTTATTATATTCAATACTATTCCACAATAATATTCATTAGGGGAGGGGATTGAATCCTCTGAGATGCTTTCAGAATCCAACAAATGGCGACTGGGAATGTGGTCAAGACTTACTGTTTCGAACAGTGGATGCTTGCGAAGAATTCGAAACTAATTTGCTCAAAGATTCTTCAACATTGCCTGGGTAAAGTTTGTGGTTACTGCATTTTGGTTGTTTGCTCCAACCGCAGAGGCAATAAAAAACTGAGCTCTTTTTAGTCCCAAAATGGCTTGATGTGGTCCGGATATCGGGACCCTGTGAATGACAAGTCAGCTCACAACCAACTGGTCATCCCTCATGCAAGGCAAAAATAGTGAAGTTAGCTTTCTGAAATCGGAAGCATCATGTCACTTTTGAAGATAACGTTAAAATTCGACAAGGGATGCTTTACTACTGAAAGATAACCGTTCTGGCGGTGGTGAACCATACATCAAGGGAAAACGTCCTAGATGAACCCCATCTACCAGCAGCCAGCATTTTCTACAGAAGATAACTTCTTCTTACTTGCTACAAAGAGCAAGCAGATGTCATTCACAGAAAAAGATTAATATTAGCCGGAGCTCTATGTATGTTTTTTTTTGCACATTACTTTTAATAATACATTTAATATACTATTCCTAACGGGTTGTTTTAAATTTTCCGTCCTCAAGATTATTGTAAGGTTTCGAGTGTCTAGTAACAAGGAATGCTTTGAGAAATATCAATATCTTAACTCAAACTTAAGCTGTCGTTTGAATACTACAACCAAATTTTAGTAATGGGATACAAAAAAGGAGACGTACCGTATGAAACAAGCAGTCGGGCCTCATCCATAATTGTCTTCATTTCTCTCGTTCACGGAACATCACGAGTTCCTAAAGCACATGTATTTTTGAAGTAAAAATAGAAACAGAAAAATGAGAGAAAAAGGCGTTAACTCTTCAGTCACAGCTAGAGTACGTATATAAGTGTCGTACACTACTGTTCTCGTTATCTTCATATCGTGAAGCTGTGCAGGTTTGGATTACCTTAGTACCAACATGTTGAACACAGACAAACCACCGCTTCCACGGAACCGGCTCCCTTGAGATTGCACTTTTACCCCACCTTTTGAGCACATAAAGCACATTTTAACAACGCAAATTTGAACACTTTCTCATTTTAAAGTGTTTTACCCCTCCTTAACATACGCAGATCTCTACTTTACTCCTCCTCTGGGATAGTCGGCAACAATGGAAACATAGCTATGAACACAGATAAAGATGATACTGATACTAACCTGATTCTATGCAGATCTTTCGTTGACTCTCCTCGTCCCGCGCGTTGCCTGCACGCCGTGCTGAGACCACCCACGCGCTGTCTAGAACGACACATTGAAGTGCATTCATGGACAACGATATGGAAAACGTTGGTGCACCCCGTTTTGGGGTACAATAACTTCGGAAGCGCCCGTTTGTAAAGATAACTTGCAATAAGCACTTCGTTTTGGCGTGTTACACAACATAGAGGATCACGTCGTTTTTGAAAATATAGTCGAAAAAAGCTTATAACATACGTATGGTCATACAAATAAAACTATGCCGAGAAGCCAAACTGCAACATACCCGAGGCGGAATTGCAGTGATCAGATGCGTGTCGATGTATGTCATTCGCCTCTGCCGTGCGGCACGATGCGCCTGAAAAAAAACATTAGAGCCATTACGAGAATGCAAGCGAAATGTTGCAAATAACTCATGGACAGAAAGGAAATAAAACATGGGTTTGAGTTGAACCATCCCACCGCTTCCACAGAGCTGGCTCCCACTGGAGTGCACTTTTACCCCTCCTTTTGAACACATAAAACACATTTTAGCCCGCATATTTAGACATTTTCCACATTTTAACATGCTTTGCCCCTCCTTCACATACGCAAATTACTACTTTGCCCCTAATCTGGGATAATCGGCTCCAATGGAAGCATAGCTATGAGTTGAACTCCTTCATTTATCGACGAATCCTAGGCTGCACTTGAATTTCGGTCGAAACAGGCTCACTTTGAATCAGCTGACACATAATTTTGCACTCGTGCATGCAAATCATCTTTTTACATTATAGTCGCAAAAGAGTTTTATTTTAGAAATCTTTCAATGTAACATTATGCTTTGTATTACCCCAGCCAAAATACATATGATAATGTGGACAACAAAAAGTTAAGTAAATCACTGAGGATGTTAGCACTTAATCGAACGGCTGTCGCGGAAACTGTAAATATTAATAGAACTGATTTCACATACTTGTTTCGTTGAGATCCTGGAGAATATTCTGCATCTCTTGCTTTGTCACCTCCTTTATGTCGTCGATCGCCTGTCGGGCATCTTTCAACAGCTTTCCTTTTTCTTCATATTGCGCGTGAATCATCCGCGCTTGCTGTCAACTGCAAAGTGAATTTATTGCTGACTGTTCTTATCCAACAAAAACTGTTATGAAAATCCATCATGCAATTATTTATTTAGTGAAGACGACCACCCGTTTTCTCATAAGCTAAAAAACAGGTGTTCACAAGGGAGCACAAAATTCGGGTATTGTTTTATTGAACATTAAATAACTGCAAAAGCAATAGAAATATTTAAAATTCATTGCACAATAGAAAACTTGAAAAAAAATTACGTGTTGCGGGTATAAAAAGAACGGATGGAAAGCACAAACCTTATTCTCGTTCTCCCGATACAACTGTATGATCGCCTCCTTGTTGATGAGTGTCTGCTCCTTCTCCCGTTTCTCCAGTTCGTATTCATCCATGATCCATCCGAGCTTCTTCTTAACGACAACGAACTCCTTGCGAAGTTTTGCCAATTGCCCGTCTCGTTCAGTCAGACGTGTTTCCGCCGACACCTTCTCCGCCAGCAGACGGGATCGCTCGTCGTGAATCGAGCGACTTCGCTCATCCTGAATCACAAGGAATTAGTATATGAAAAATACGGAATGAAAACCCTAATCGTGCTGGCTAAGCAAAGGAAATGCAGTTCGAAGCCATGCAAAATTTTTTTTTGAGAAACACGTATTTTAAGAAAAGTAAGGGAGAATAATACCGGAGTGCACAAAACACATGTTTCTTTCAGTGTTAAATATTTCGTAATCTTATTGCGAAAATGAGTGGCATTGACATTGCTGCATTAACAAATGTTTTAAGATTATTTTTCGGGTTTATTTTGCTTTCAATGAAATAAAGCTGTCTCTCCTATCATGCCAAAACAATTGGGAGAGCGTAGAAGCAATGTCTTCCCGAATAAATTGCGTATAAAAAGCTTTGCGGGAACATGGAACAGAGTACAGTTGGAGAGGTTTTACGTGTAAAAGAGAGAGTTCAATGGCAACAGATTGACGGAAAACAAACTAATGTACTAGCGCTAACATCTAAGCAACTTCTAAATAAAAAATCTTATGCAAAAACCACATGAAAGACAAACAAAAATCCCGCTGAGAATGAGTTCTTCAAAAAGAGTAGTGCAGTGGTGCAATTTGCTAATGGTATCCTACCGTACACAACGGATACTACAAATATGGACCAAAATACAGCTATTGTTATGGTACTCTGGTAATCTATATAGCGTCAAATGGTTGCTCTGTGAACTACTGACACCCAAAACAAAAGCTATGAAAGTCAATTTCTACATGTATTCGCCATTTTTCGCCAAAAATAGCGTGGTTGTTTTCTCTGGTCTGTTAAATAGGGCTGCCGGCATCAACCCCTATGAAAAACAAAGAATTAGTAAACGGTATATGTTTCCGCAGAAAATTTATTCCTTTTTTACATATTGTCAAGCTTATTCTAGCGTGAAGACGAGCATGCTGAAGCACTTTGTTCGGTAATTTTTGCTAACAGTTAGTGTGTATGGTCGTATTATTGTCAGGAATTAAGAAGGAAAAGATATCAAAACAACTGTGGCAATGAAACATAGGAAATGAGTACTCACTATTTCATGGTTCAGACGCATGATATTCGCATCGCGTGTCTGCAGTTCCTTGATCAGGAACTCCTTTCCGCGCAGGAATATCTCCTTCTCGTTTCGCAGAATCTCCTCGTTCATCTTCAGTTGTTGGCGTTCTTCCTCTCCCTTGGCCAGTTCCGACTGGTGCTTCGCCAGGGTAGCGTTCAACTCGGTGACCTTCGCTTTCTGTTTGCCGACTTGGGCTGAAATCGAATGGGTGTTCTAATGAAAACACTGTTTCGGCATGCATTGTATTTTTGAACCCACGCCTTTCTAGACTCTTCCCCTCTCATCAACACAGTGGGCTGTCATGGACGCGCACTTCTTGAAGAAAACGTGACTCATTATGAGCCAATGCATATTTTCGATCACACTCAGTTTGCAAACTTTACCCGTACTTACACAATGAATGGCCCGGTCACCATCTGTTTTCATTCGCGTAATAATTTTTCCACGTCATGATTCCTACACAGACAGAACAATTGGGGAAGCAGCAATAGTTTCCCACAGTAGGCACAAAAAACGGTCACTTTTTGAGTCCAGTCTTCCTGCTTCAGTTTCGAATTCTCTGCCAACGTATTCTGGCAGTCCTTTGCAGCAGTAACCAGTATCGTTATCTCTATCAAAGGATTAGTATGTTGGTGATGTACATCTGACCAGGCAGATAGTCCTAACCTGTGTGTCGAGTGCATGCGCATCGCGTGTGCTCTGCTCGAGTTCGCACTTGGCGAACGCGAGTTTCCTCGCAATGGTGTCGTTGGCTCTGACACTCATCATCTTCTCGATCTCAGCCATATGTTTTTCCAACTTCGACATTTCGGTCAGCTCATTCTCGCAGTCCTTTCGTATTTGCAGGAAGATCAGACCACGCTCTGAAAAGCAGCCATGACACCGGAGCAAAGAAGATCGGAAACTGTTAGAAATGGGGAAACCAAACCACACGCACCGTTGTCCCCTCACAGAAGTTTCGGTTCTTTACCCACGTAGTTTTGCAATTACGAAACATCAGTTGCACAGCTTTTTTGAGAGAAAGCTGATAAAAAAACTTGCAAACCGCTGAACATATTTCATGTCCGGCAAATATCAAAATCTTCAAGTTGCAATAGCACACGAAAAGGTTGTTTTAATATAATACGTACCTTCAAGTTCAGTGATGAGATCATTTATGAATTCCTCGAACTGCTTCGTCTTCTGTTTCTCCTCCTTCAGTTCAGCGACTGTTGCCTGAAACGCAAGATGTTCGAATTTGGTGCAACGAACGTGTAAGACGACAACGCCAGGGATTACAATACCAACATGTTTCTACAAGCAATCTATACGCGAAGTGGCTTGTGCAAACTTTTTTTGTGTTGTTTAACCTTATTAGTGTCCAAAACATTAGATAATATGTAACATACGCGCAGATCTTCGATACGGTTCGTCCTGGAGGATATTCTGCATCTCCTCATGCGTCTCCTCCTTCATGTCGTTGATCGTTTATCGGGCATCTTTCAACAGCTTCGCGATCTCCTCATAATGCGCCCGTGAATCGTCCGCTCTTGCTGTCAACTGCAATGTGACATTATTGCTAGCTGTTCTTATCCAACAAAAACTGTTATGATAACCCTTCATGAATTAATTCATTTGCTAAAGATGACCACCCGTTTCTTTCATAGGCTAAAAAAACAGGTGTTCACAAGGGAGCACGAAATTCGGTTAATGTTTTACCGAACATTAAACAATTGCAGAAGCAATTGAAATATTTAATATTCAGTGCTTATATGCATTTAAAAAATAGATGTTGAAGACAAAAAAGAACGGATTGAAAGCACAGACCTTATCCTCGTTCTCCCGATACAATTGTATGATCGCCTCCTTGTTGATGAGGGTCTGCTCGTTCTCCCGTTTCTCCACTTCGTATTCATCCACGATTCCTGCGAGCTTCTTCTTGACGACATCGAACTCCTTTCGCAGTTTCGCCAATTCCTCATCTCGTTCAGCCAGACGCGTTCCCGCCGACAAATTCTCCGCCAGCAGACGGAACAGCTCCTCGTAAATTGAGCAACTTGGCTCATCCTGAATCACAAGAAATTAGTATATGAAAAATACGGAATCAAAACCATAATCGTGCTGACTAAGCAAAGGAAATACAGTTCGAAGCGAAGCAAAATGAACGCACACGTAGTGGATTAAAACAAGAAACCAACGAATCTCATCGTGATCTCACCGTGCGACGCTC
>JACMIJ010000860.1:0-15087 GCA_014805365.1 Koerneria luziae
CCCCCCCCCCCCCCCCCCCCCCCCCCCCCCCCCCCCCGCAACCGTCATTTTACCAAGGAATTTGCTTATGTGTATTCCCTGAACACAAAGTGGCGGGTCCATAAAAAAATTCGTTATGAGCGCGTTCTGAAATTACGGTTTCCGGCCTCCTTTACATTGTTTTGTAAACACGTTGGGAGGTCCAAATTTTGTAAGGAAATTGGCCCCTCGGGCACAATGGTCAGGAGGTCATGCACATGGTGCACAGTCAAGAGTGCTTTCTCTCTCCCCTCTCGAGTACCGTGGGAGCTAATCGACTTATCAAGCCGGTGCTTTGATATGCGCTGGTTGAAACTCAATCCCGCCGGGACGGTCAATTGAAGATGCCGGCGCGCACGCGCTTTGCGGCAGATGTGGCCAGCATCGAACTGTGATAACAGTGAAACGCTTCAGTGATTAGCACACTTGTAATGTGTTTGCTAGAAGAATTTGTGAAATGTTTGTTTCGAATGATGTTTATTATAGAAGGAAAGTTATGAGTTGATTGTAATTGGGTTATGATCCCAGAGCAAACAGTTTTATATATTTAATATCTGGCTCCGTTCTGTACAAATATCCGACTGTCGTTATGCATTCAAATTTACCAACGTATTTCAGCTCATAAATGTTTCACAAGCTTGTGAGGCGGTTTAGGATTGCAAGAAATTTGAATAGCCTTGTAAATTTGTGTAATGGAGAAGAACCATAACAATAAGTTTGACCATGTTGCAACAGTCTAATATTTGTACAGGTTTTCCAATAGTATATACGTGATAATATCATATTTGCACATAATAAAGCTTGTTTCCTCTATTCGGTGCCCCCCTAATTGTAAGTTTGCTCTTTTAGGGTTTTTATTTTCTTTCTTCACTTGCTAATGTGGCTTCGCCTTTCATCCTTTGGTACGGTGATTGGATTATCCGCACACCGGATGACATGAAAGTGCGCCAGTGCCTGTGGATATTGGCGCACGTACGGTGTGAATGCGTGCGACGCGTTTCGGATGTCCGCGGTTCCTGTGAAAAGGTCATAGCCCCTTTTCTCCTTCTTTGTTCGAGGATGATGTCCGTGCATTTGCACCACTTCCTTCTGGGATCACGGAAACAATGCATCCTTGATTTTCTTTGACATTACATAGGCGGTGCACTGCCTTTGCGGTGTTTTGGTGAAGGTGCGAAGGTTCCGGAATGGTGACCTTTGGAGTACCGGTGATTGAGTAACAGTTGGCCGAATACCTCTTCACTATTTCTCTCTTTAGAATAACATGAGTTTATGTTAAAGAAGAAGTAAAGGCACTTTTCTGCTATATACATGCATATTCTTCTACCTGCACAATTCGGTCATAGGTATATTTTTTCTTTGATAATTATGTGCTTTTTTCGTCTTCAAGCCTCATAAAATACCTAATTTCTATGTATGTATGTCACTGGAAACCCAGAAGTATCAACCATATTCTGATCAGGTTATGGCAAGCTTAGGTATTCACAACTCGAATGAGCTTGGGGCTTCACACGCCTGAAGCGCAATGTTCAGACATGTCGTTTCCCTGTGGAAGAATCCATTTGACTGATCGTCCGTCCATCGTTTTCTGTGATTGTCAATGTTTCTTGTCAGCACACACTTGATGCCCATCCACATAATCCCCACTCGATCAACCGACTCCTCATTTAAATCCGCTGGTTTCGGTTAACTGTGAGACCACCCAGATTGATGTCTGCTCTGACTTGAGAATTCCACAGAAGCGCTGGTATCATAGCTTTTAAAATTAAAGTATTGTTAGAAACCGTGAGTTCGCGAAGGCACAAGCCATGTGAACATATGAAATCCACATTGTGATCAATCACAGTTATTTTCAGCATCCCGTAAAATGTTTCTATGGAAATTTGGACCTCCTGGAGTGTTTCCAGTACAAAACTTTCGACATCCTGTACGTTAGGCGCTAGTCAGGAATATTTATATATCTGCATGTGAAACATTGTGCCCCCCGTCCCCCAAGCCTTCGCTTGATTTGTTTCCTTTGCGGTAGGACAGTTGTGATTACGGTAGAAAGTGTGCGCCAACGAACTGTGTTTGCTCCATGGCTAATCAGGAAGTCGTCGGCTTCTGCGCACCGGATAAGCAGCCGGATATCGGCCGTTTAGTGGAGTCACCTTAGTTTGGCCGAGATCAAAGGGCGCCGACAACTTTTGCCTCGGCTAACATGCATTAGCTGGTAGCACAGAGATAGAAGATGCGCCGAAAGTGAGCTTTTGTGTGTTTTACAACGATTGAGATAAATAGTGGTATAGTGGGAGGATTAGTGGTGTGGTGATGTTGTTCCAACGGCAGTACTCACGAAACGAAATGTTCGGTGGAGCAGCGATAAATCGCCTTTCCCCTCCGTGATCCCAACATTGGGAATAAGCACTCATATAATAGTTACCCACTTGCTATACAATCATAGTTACCCACTTTACGATTTCTCATTCAGTATCTTTCCGGGATCGTTTATGGCAAGGTCTTGCTCCGGGGAGGAGATAGTCCGGTAAGGCGATAAAGAGCGAAACTGGTAATCTCCAAAATTCTAACAAGTAGCACTAATACATTTTATGTTCAAATTTAATTTGCTTATCTTTATGCAACACCGGCTTGGCTATATTTTTTTTTACATGATGGGCTATGTGTATGATGGCTTTCATTGTGGTATTTGATGGGAATTCGGTGGAGTTTGGTTGACCGACAGCAGAAAATTCCACCGAACATTTCATTTAGTGAGTAAAGGCGGCTGCCAGTTCGATGTTTCATGCATTCTTCTTAGGAATTGACCGAGTTATATTATAATTCCGTTCATTCTTCTTCCGTATTCACGTAGCGTAATATGTAACAAGATAAGGCTCACGGTGTTTTCTGCATGAAAGAAATAGATCCCTAACAATCACTGTTGCGGACGGAATATTCGAACAAAATTCGACAACAAACCCAAATCTTACCTTACTTTACCCATACTTCCCGAGTTCTTTACACTATTGAGTGACTTATTCTGAAGCAGTCACGACTGACTATGGGCATACCTGACTCCGTTCTGAACAAATATCGGACTGTGAATGTAAGATCAAATGTTATGGTTAGGTTTCGTTCTAAATACACAAATTTGTCAAAATATTCTAACTCTTTGCTGTTTTATAAGCTTGCGAGCTGCACTAGACTGTGAAAAACTTGAATACGCTTACAAAAATAAACATATAGCGACAGTCGGATATTTGTGTAGAACGGTGTCTGATATTCCAATAATCACGTAAGAGAACTTAGTTTTTTTGCTACTTCTCTTGAAATGTCGTAAGACTAATGCAAAAAGGAACTTCTTACAAGTCATGAGGAACATAATCGTTTTTATTTTCCTGTGAGAATTACTATCCTCCACATGATTTTGCCTTGACACTATATTGTTTTCACACTGCCACGGGGAATGTTTTTTTCTGACACTCACTTATCGTTGTTGCTGTTGTGAAAAAAAAAAAGCTGAACGCTTCAGTCTGCCTTCTCATGACCTTTTGATCAGATGCCTACTGGCAGCGTTCCCTGACACCCAATTGGTGATCGCTGGCGCACAACTGGGTGCGAAGTATAGGTGTCACGGGCTAATTGGAACGATTGCTATTATCCGAGTCACGTCTACCGTCTGTCTGTGCCACTTGAATGTGCTGGTACTTGGCTCATTCTCGATGGCATTAATTGCCAGGCGATTAATTCATTAGCGCTGTTCCGGTGTTGTATGGTAGCGCTGTTCCGGTGTTGTATGATAATGATCGCACAGCGTTTTGTGCCCGCCGGTCTAACATGCAGTGAAATATGCAAATTTCTAGCCGATGCCAAGATTATGCTTCCATTGTACCCGACTTTTCCATAGAGGATGGGTGAAATTGGTATTAGCGTGTGCGAGAGAGGGTTAAAACACGTAAATGCTGAAAATGTTCAAATCTGAAGGGTAAGGGTAAGAGATTCTTTGGAAGGGTAGGTGATCCTTCTGGAAGGAGGGATACAAGTGGGTGCCGACATCGCTGAAGCGGTGTTAGGACCATTGGGCAATGAACTGTTTCAAAATGCACTGATCTGCTGTGCTCATCCCTTCCCGCGCAGTCTATGCATGGTGTGAATTTGTCTATATTTGTCCAGCCGTGAGTGACAGTGCAGTGACATTGTGTCCTGTCCATCCATCGTGGATCTAATGTTGTCCTCGGCCACTTGATTGTCCATTGTTTCGACAAGTTGTGTACCGATTTGTTTGTTGATAGTTGTTGTTTTGATTGACTTAGAAGTGTAAATAGCCAGGGACGGACAGTCTGGCTGCTGCTGTGCAGGCACTACGGCTGCACTGGACAAACATAGTGTATTGAGACTGTGCAACTTCCAGAGGTTCGAAATTTGCATATTCCTTTGTCCTTGCAAGAGAAGCAGTTGTAATCGTATGTAAATGAGGTACCGTAGACCGGAGACAAAAGGGCAAATGTTGTAGTTAGTTGCGCAGATATGAAGATATAGGGCAATCAAAGAGGAAAAACAGTTTTCTGACCTAACAAACTGTCAAGAATATATGTTTTGCACCGATAACAACGGAGCATGTGATATAGTACTTCCTATAGGTACTTTACGAAACAGAGACATTACTCTTCTAGTTTGTTAGCTCAGAAAACTGTTTTTGATAGCAACCTCCTCTTTGACTTATTATTAACTTCCTATCGACAACTCATCAACAATAATAACAATTGTCAATTGCTTTTTTTCTGCTTCACGGTCCTAGTGAGATCGATTCCACAGTTTTCGTTGCTTCCCGCAATGCATCAGGATCTGGTTGACTTATCGGTGCTCACCTGTCCCCGGTCATCTTCCTCCTTCTTCGACTCAACGAAGTGTGAAAATCACCCCAGTGGGTAACTGGCCGGGGAAGAATGCAATGAATGCGGGTGTACGGTAGATGATGGTGCAGGTGTGGTGGGTAAGATGTTACTGTTTTTCTTGTTGAAAACAGGATCTTATTATAATATAAATTGAGTTTTCATATAATGAAAAATTGTAATCAGTTCTTTGAATAATTAACTGTACGCCCAAGAAAGCTGCGCTTTACGAATGCTGAACATACAAATTTGACTTGCCAGGAGTGTTTTTACTCAAATTTTGAGCCATCGGAAGTTGCACTGTCTCATTGTGGCGCCGCGAAGAATAAGAACCGCCTGAATAAGAACCCTCGGACAAAGGATAATCAAGTTAACGAGCATTGTCCTTGGGTTCTTGTTCTTTTTTTATTTTTATCTTTATTCCACATTCACATCAGTTGGATATGGTGGCGATGGTTCTTATTCAGGTGGTTCTTATATTGGCTTGTTTTCCTCATTGTCAGCATGTTGTGTGCTGTAAGAGAGCGCACGCAGTGAAGCTCGCATTCTTCGCAAGCGATGAATGTTCCGACGCAATCCGGGACACACTCAAGAAGTCCGCACAATGATGCTGGAGCGTGCGTGAGTGGGTGCAGGTGCCCGAGTGAGCAGCGTTCGAGGAGGAGGAAGTTGTCATTCGTCTAAGTAGTCTTCTTTATCCTTGAGTTCAATTACCTCGGTAGTGTAAGCTTTTCGGTGAGCTTTCCAGTGACTTTTTTGCACCAAATCACTGTAAAAGCTCACTCTGAGTAGAAGAGTTTACTACAATGAATAAGTCTGCTATGAATGAGTACAGTCGTTTCTTTTCGTGTAGGATTTTTGTGTCGGTTTTTGAGCAAACAGTTCTGACGAGCCGATGTAACCTAAAAATCATTAAAGGTGCCCGGTAACCGTCCGAGGAATTTGCTTATGTGTATTCCCTGAACACAAAAGTGGCGGGTCCATAAAACACTCGTTGTGAACACATTTCTTTACGAATGAAATGACGGTTTCCGGCCTCCTTTAAGTTTGTAAAGCTCAATAAGTTTGTAGTTGTTCGACATCTTCGTTGTTATTGCGCGATCCCTCCCTCGCTTGATGAAGTGTATGGATGGGCATGACATTGTGACAGAGGGCGACAATGTATTGTCTATGAGTGGTTGCTCGTCTTTTCATCACACTCTCGTTCTCTGCCTCTCATCACACTTTCTCTTTCTCTCACCCTCTCTCTCTCTTCTGTGGTCATGTACGAAGTGTGTCCATATGGGCAGAGCAGACGATGGAGGAGTACGGTAGAGAATGTTCTGAGGAACAACAAGAGAAAACATGAACACTTTCTCTGCCGCCGTAGTAATAGCACCATATTTGAAGTGAAAGGAAAACCATGCCGATACCATGAATCAATTCAATTCTTTGCAAGTTGCAAATTTTTGTGAACTAACAATAAGACATTGATGCCATAGGAAGTTTACTGTATGAAGGTCCAAGGAGAGTATATCCTCTCTGGGTAAGTAAGAAGGAGCACTATTTTCCTATCACTTGAGAAATAGTGCTGTTACTACGGCGGCTGGTAAATATTATAGTTAGTTGCCTTTTCGGAGCACTAATGTAGAGACAGTGGAAATTTCGCTGGTCACAAATTCACACCTTCCTTTATTCTTGTGAATCAAGCCTTTGTTTTCGTATGCAAATGAGGTACTGTATACAGGCGGAAGAGGCATGTCATTTTTCTTCTTCTTCTCAGAAACTAACAATAAGAGAATTATGGCATAATCATGAATCCCACTTCGATATGTGAGGTCTCACATGAAAAATTCCGAGGTATTTTTGGTACATCAGAAACTCCCGTTGAGGTACTTGGATTATGGGCAAAACATTACTAAAAGGTTCCCAAAAAGGAGGACCGATTTCCTGCTGCCAAATGGGAATGTATGCATGTGACGTGTATGGTGCTTGCTATTCTTCCTCGGTCACTCCCTTTCTTCCTTTTCGCCCTTTTGACGTAAGTACCCGTCGGTCGTCCTCCGAACATATGGTGCCGACCGCCGATGAACTTCCGGCTGGCCATCTTTTTGTGCTGTTCTTTTCCCTACTCCGGTATTTCGAATGGGCCCATTCTGAAAATGGGCAAGTCTTCAGATGCCATTAACTTGCTCATTTTCAGACCCACCATTGTAGGTCTGATAATGGGCAAGTTAATGGCATCTGAAAACTTGCCCATTTTCAGAATGTTCGAAATACCGGAGTAAGCCCATAAAAGTGGTTGCTTGAGGAAGCAAAAGTTTCGTATTTTTACGGGTATTTACTTTGTTAGTCGTCAAATCGTCGTTCGTCAGACTGTGATATAATAGTCACTCAGTACTTAGCCTGCCTTTCCTCCTTTCCTCCTACTTTTATCTTACTTTTGATGAATACAATTTGTAAGCCTGGTTGTTCTAAAAAATAGCCGTTTTCTGACCGTAATTTTCTTTTTATAGTGTTTCTTTTTTTGTCTGAGAGGTTTAGGTTGCTGGCACATGTGAATTTTGTGTTTCGGCGTAGCATACTATTATTGCTTTCTTTTGTTTGCTTAGTTTTTTTGTACAAGTTCCTTTTTTTAGATTGAGCATATTCTTACAATTAGTGGTGACCGATTAACTTGTTGCACTAGCCTGTATTGCATATGTTTTTTTTGTGTGAAAACAATAATTACTTTGGTTGTGAGGAGCGTCAAACCAGCGTTTTGTCGGGCTTGTAAACAGAACCACACACGGTGATTCCGCCAGACTACAGTATACCTTCTTTACATCTGCGTACAATTTGAAAGAGGAGACTGACATGCACAGATGCATATGCAGACATATTCCTGACTTGTAACTAATGTACAGGATGCCGAAAATTTTGTACAGGAAGCACTTCAGGAGGTCCAAATTTCTTTGCAAACATTTCACTGGATGCTGAAATAACTGTGATTGGTCACGGTGTGGATATTACTATATGGTCTATACGGAATGTGTTCATCCAGTGGTTTGTTTCCAGCCACCGCAGGTGTCATGGATGTTATGGCGGATGACAGGCAGAGAGTCGGCTAATCCTGATCTCATGAGACGCCCAAATCTCATTAGAGCTGACCGAGTCGGAAGCCGGATGCGTAATGAGAAGACAGGGAGGACAATCAATTGACAGGAGAATAGGCCGGATGCGCAACAGTCGACCAACACAGCACAACAAGCATTGGAAGGAGGGGGGGGGTGATCCGTGTAAAAGATTGGGCAACTTCGGTTTAATATGTCTCACCATGTCCTGGCTTTCGCTCCGGACCCCGCAGGCGAAATGCCTTGATACGGGAAAACTTTACTTTGCTTTTGTGTTGAATATCGCGTGTTCGATAAGATAGTAAGATAACTCTCGATTTTGAAGATTTCGTTCACTGTTTAGTGTTGCAGTGTTTGTGGCCATCAGTTTTTGAACTAGTTGTAGCTTATTGTCAGGATATTTTATTATAACATTAGAGAAAATTAAGGGTTTCAAGGCACTTCACTCGTCGATTCGAAGACACGGTGGTGAAACACGGCACCAAACTGGCTCGGTACCACCATCCAATTTTGAACCGAACTTTTGGTGCCACAACTATCCTTTGGGATAAGTCACCACCGTGTTTCTGGATCTGTGACAATGCGCAGGCACTAAGAAGAATTGTCCAGCTATCGCTGAACAATTCTCCCCCTGTGTTTCTAAGGTTGGAATGAAACACAAATACAGCGGGCACGAGGCTGTGCGATATTTTGAGTCGCTGAGCGCGTAATGCGTCTATTCGAGTGGGGGGGGGCACAGATATCATTTTCGGTTGACTGATATATGGCAAGCGGGAAATATGAGAACCAGGTGATGGGGTGGTTCACCTCGAGGATTACGACACTGTCCTCCCCATATTGAGATGGAAGCAAATATGCGCGTGCGGTATGGGCGACTGGGCTTTTGGGGCTCTAAAAAACTTTCGGAAGTTCGTCTACAATTTGGATGAGCCTATTAGTATCTTGTTGTTAGTAAGGATAGTGTTTGGGCATGTCTCGAATTCTACCAACAAGCCAATAGCGGCACTAGTTTAGGCTATATTTTATTGTTGCTAACAGTACCATTGTTACACAGTACTAAAAAAACCTTTGTATACGCAGTTTTTTGAATCGAATGTTTTCGGGTATGGATATGTATATATTATCTTTGTTCTTTTGAATGTCTCTTCGACTAAATTTGCCAATTAATTAATTATACTAGTATTTAGCTGTGAAACACTTTGTACAAGTCAGCTGTGGCATATTCCCCGTGCTTCCGCCCGTCCCGGATATGGTCGTCCGAAAAATCGCTAATCAAATCGCTGATGATCCCAAACGGATTATGTTCCATTCATTGAAAGGAGGTACTCGAGTTGATTTCTGAAGTGGAAGCACAGACGATGACAACATGCAGAGAACATCTGTCGGTGGAAGAAGAGGCTAATGAACGAAGCGAGAGACGGGGATACGGTATTCCGGCGGATGATACGGATAGATTGGGATGGCGTACGGTGGAAAATTGGGCTACTCCGGTATTTCGGATGGGCCCATTTCTGAAAATGGGCAAATTTTCATATACCATTATCTTGCCTGTATTCAGACCACTAATGGTGGGTCTTAAAATGGGCAAGTTAATGACGTATGAAAACTTGCCCATTTTCAGAATGGGCCCATCCGAAATACCGGAGCACGCTAGTGTGTTTTGTGCTAGCAACGCAAGAAAACCATAGGAGTGCAAATATTGTTTTAGAGGATCTGCGAAATCGTTGTTGTGCTTTGACAATGGCGTTTTTCGCCTCCGAAAAAATTTATGGTTTCCGGCTCACTTTAGTGATACATCGCGGTGTTTTTTTTTGCGTTATTCTTGTGTTTCACTCAACGTACGTATTGCTGATGTCAAGGATTGTTTAATTGCAAGTTCGTTTCGGCTAGGGTATAAAATTATGAATGTTTTCATAGGTTTTTTTAAATATTTTAGAAAGTGGAATCTAAAAAAAATTCCCCCCCCCTCCCACCCGTATTACCCTCATGATATTCTCCGCCAATTGTGGCTGGCAGGCGATTTGTTGATCAACCAAGCATGTTGTTTATCTGGACGATAGAGATAGTCGGCGACATCAAACGAGAGAAGATCACCCGGTGGAACGGATTGAGAACCGCCGAGATACCGCAGGATAACCGGAGACATACCGCAGAGAAACCGGCGATTGCAATACATTCTGAGTGAACAAACAAAGCTCACATAAAACATACAAAAATGAAGCAAGTACGTTATATACATGCAACTGAACGACGAGTCCGTAAAAGTCTGATAAAACGGACATCTGACTACAAAGATGCAAGAAAAGTGCAATATTACAGGAGAACATTGCTTTCTTACCTTACAAGTACGGTGACAGCAAGAAACACGATGAACTTTTATACAAAGAACACAAGTACCGATGAAAGTCAGTGATTTCTAACAATAAGATTTGGACAATCTCGTTATTTCCGTGGGACGATCCCATAAAAAAATCACTTGCGTACACAAAAATAACTTGAACCTTAAACTAAATAGTAACTGTATTTCAATATCAGTCTCAAGTTATGCCCAATTTAGGACCAAATACCAGAATTGAGTCAATTGGTTGCTTACCGACAGAAATCTGAGCTTGTGCGCTTATGCGATTGTCCCATTTCCGTCAGCCCGAAATGCCCTCACAAGTGGCTGTCGGGCATGGTCAAAGGTAGATCACTTGCCCGATTGTCAACACATGTAAGTGATAGAAAACGAACAAAGCCAAGAGATGAAAGGGGATGAGCACTTGGACATGAGAGCACCATCCAATGGGACAGACACCGGCTGATAGGCAGATCGGGTTACTAAATACTCCGCGAAAAATAACCCTCTATAGTGCTTGAGTGTTTAAAACACTTAAAATAAGAGGCCTATGTTTCTCTGAGTACTGGAGGAGAACCCGCATTGCCGCTTTTTCGTAGAACATATATTTGGTAACATGGTGTGTTTATGCAACAAATGAACGTTATCACCACTTTTCTGTGGGCTATGAATGATTAAAACGAACCGGAGGGTTGAAAAATAATAACGTCACATCGTGTTGCATTATCTAATATGTATACGGTAGAATAAGCATCATTCCCTACAACAGAGGAATATGTAATTTTGTATAAACAAGAGTAAGAACCGTCTGGATAAGAACCGCCTGAATAAGAACCCTCGTACAAAGGATAATCAAATTAACGAGCATTGTTAAAGAGTTCTTATCCAGGAAGTTCTTATATTGGGCGGGCGCCGTAATATTGAGACCGGCGGTAGCTCAAGGTGGTTCAATAGTAGTGTGGAACAAGTTTAATTAACTTTTAAAAAAAAACGAAAGTACATGTAAGGTCCCCCGTAGTTATGATCCACTCCGTCTCATCCATAGTTATCCTCCCAATTGTGTCGTCGTGATTCTTGTCACGACTTTTGCGGTTACGCAACCGGTGAATGAGTAGGTGTTTCCTCACTGTCAAAGGGCGGGCGACACTCCCTTCCGTGATATCGTGACCCCCCCCCCACCCCGGTACTCCTTAATTAACACATTCGGCGAGAGGTGACAAGCACATCCTAATGAGCGGGTCAACGTCGGTCAGAAGAATACACAAGTGAGATCATCCACTTCCGGCGCATGCAACATCTTGTGTTACGGTTACTGATATCGTAGCTCTTGCATACATAGTAACATCATGGCTGCATGTACTGTAACATCTTGTGCTACGGTTGCGTATACTGTAACTCATGCTAACACCATCACTTTAGCATGCAAAGTTACACCTTGTGTTACTGTAGCATATATACAACGTAGCTTTTACATACAGTGTAACATCTTGTGTTACAGTTGTACACACCGTAACTCTTGAACTTGGGAACTAAAGGCAAAGGCATTGTCTTCTCGTAATCAGCAAGGTTAACCCGGTGGTGGTTACTGATGTGCCAGGCACACTAGGAAATTTCAAGGCAACCGACGATAACCGACGATGATACATTTTCTAAATTTGGTATGCAAGCTGTGCATACGGTAAGAATATATGGATAATTCTACTTATTGTTAGGGGGAAATGGGCACTTATTGTTAGAAGGCTTCTTCTTTCAAGCCATATCATATCTAACATTCGGCCTAACAATAAGTCAATCTGCCAGCCTGCATGTCTTACCATCACGGTGTGTTCATGAATCTTATCGGCAGAACGTAATTTCGCTTACAGTATAGTACTAGTATAGTGTAGTATCCTGCTGAACAACTACGTTATTCTTGTTGTAATTGAACATTAGTAACATGCGAGTTATCCGTTCTTTCCCTAGTATCACTCCATTTTTGCGTCCTTATCCCTTCTTTTCGAGCACTTGATTGGCCGTATGCTCGCCCCCGGTCCGTGTCAGTATTCGCCTACTTGACATTTCTTGTCATCCCTCTATGGGCATACGGTAGGTCTCCTCCTCTCTTTTCGCCGCAGGACCCACTTGATAATTTCTCGTTTTCTCTGCCCTTTTTATGTGGTGAATAGATAGTCAATAAACGTATTACATTATTTATGTGTGTATGTCGTACAAGGCAAATGGTGAACGAAGAAAATAAGTTACGGCTTATTGGCAGGTTTTTATGACGAGAAGTGAGGATTTGAGAAACACAGAGAAAAATAAGCCTCAAATTTTGAGTGTTCAAAACACTCATTTTAATCAGTTTACGAAATACTTAACACTGAAAAAATGAGTGTTTTAAACACTCAATCACTATGCTTTTTTGAGGCTTATTTTTCCTCTGAGAACATTATATGATAACTTTGGGGTCCCGGTGAAAGAAATTGAGAGAACCCTATTTATAATCTAGTTAGACCTAGCAGCACAATGCATATGCTTGTATAATTTTCGAGTTTTAACAGTAATTACTACTGTATTGTGTCTACTTTCATCGGAATATAATAATCTTGAGCATAGAAATACAGACAATCGAAGAAAAAAATCAATACACTTGAAAAACCACATAAATATACACAAGTCGATGATCAACAATGGCAATTAATACGTATTTGAGAGAGTATTCTGGAAAATTGGGAAAAAATATTGGTCATGCCAAAATAGAGTGAAGTTGACAAGCTTTTCTGTTCAAAGAGCCGTGAAAAGCTGTTTTTTTCTATTGAACAAGCTTGTTTGGCTAACAAGTTGTACGCTGCCGGCTTGTCTAGCAGGTTCTTCTTTTCGGTGACCTTCAATTTTTTCGCTTTTTTTGGCACCTCTATAGAAAGTCTTATACAATTAGGCTACTCAAATACCTACATGCGTCATATGACGACGCATATTCAATATTGGCGAGAGAGAGAGAGAGGAAAAATCAATACTACCGTATGCAACATAAGGTAGACGAATCGCTCTAGGACCACATAAAGCTCATAGAATCTGTGCGGGACCCATACGGACCATATTATATCTTCTGCTAGTACCCCGTGAAGGATGAGAGAGAGAGAGAGGCACGGAAGGAGGACCTATAAGGGATGTGCCTTGGTAAAGTTGTCGGAGTCGATTATACGGAATGGCTGGGTGTAGCCGGTGGGTTGATAGGGTTGCGTGCTGAAGAAGGCGAAGCCCTGCGGATGGTAGCCGTTTTGAGGGTACATCTGAAAAGTATGTATGTGAACACACTATGCTTGGAACATTGTACCCAAAGTTCGTTGTCGTCTTATTACACCGATTTTATGTGTTAATACGTTAAGATGTTCTATTGTTGTATTAACAGCTTTTGCATAACATCAATATTACATCTGCTTACGCATGTACGTGATGTTTGCAATGCCTATGGTGCTGGAAGTGAAGATTCCCATCGCACTAATTGTAAGAAGCAGTGTAAACGATACAAATGTGCTTACGTAATATGTAGTACAAAAGTTTTTGCTAACGTTAAGTACATACCTGAGGGTAAAGTTGATTATTGATATCGGGCAATCCGGGATTCTCCGTGATCATGGCATTCGGGAAGGCGCCATTCTCCAGCTTCGGCACCTCCTCTTTCACTACACTCTTCATACTGAAATTAATCACTTAATCTTTCAACAGTAGTAGTTATAGGTAAAAATTGAAGAAGAAAACAAGCGTTTCAACCTGCTCATCAAGTCGTTAGGTATATCATAAGTTACTATTGGAATATCTGACTCCGTTCCATACAAATAAGCGACTGTCATTACATATTCAACGTTTTTAAGCGTATTAATGTTTTTCACAATTCAGCACAGGTTCAAAAGTAAATGAAATGACATAGATTTGTGAAAAATTTGAATACCTTGGCAAATATGGGTAATTGGAAAGAAACCTAACAATAAGATACCATTATGAATCGACAGTCGGATGGTTTGTACAGAACGGAGTCAGGTAAGCCAATAGTACCACTCATGACGCTAGTAATGGAAAAGTGTGTCAGAACACCCGAAAAGTTACCAAAGGTAAATTCAAGTAAAAACATGACATTTTCCTTTACCTTTAAAAAGTTATAAAAAAACTACAGTACTCACATTGGGCTTTCCGTTCCCGACGTGTGCGAGTCAGGGGAACCGGAATTGTTGCGACCGTCAAGCTTCTTCTCCTGAAAATAATCAATAACAAGATGTTTTAAAAAGCATTAATGTAACAATAGTCTTACTGTTCAAAAACTCACGTTTTCTTGCCGTTTGCACTTGTATCGCTGGTTTTGGAACCAAATTTTGACCTGAAATGAATTTAGTGTACTCATATGATGATGATTATTTACATGATATCTTTACGCATTGTACTATATAAAAACGTATCATATCACGAACTTTATTTTACATATTTATCTATTTCCCAAGTGAAACTCAAGAATTCCCTGTTTTCTTTTCTGTTATGTAATAGTTTCCTCCTCTCTCTCGAACACAGTTCCCTCTGGTTTTTGTTTGATTTAGTTGCTGGTTCGAGTTTTCTGTACATGAGACAACCCGATTGATGGTTAGAGATGGTGGTCGGGCGGAGAGAGTACGCGAATCGCGGAGAGGGAAAAGATGCAAAGAGAGAAAAGAGAATGTAAAATGTGGCGATGAAAAACGGGAATCGGGGGGTCTCTATGGTCGGGGTGAGGGGGGGGGGGGGGGGGGAGGGGGGTTAG